>JBCFXI010003255.1:0-10670 GCA_038496175.1 Ampulex compressa
AATTAAGCAGAGGTCCGGTGAAAATTTACCCCTAAGGTCGTAAAGCAATCGGCTGGTATTTGTCGTTTTTCCGTGTCTTTGTTTGTTCGAGTTCGTTCGGTCTTTGGGACCGAACACTGTTCCATATTATATCCAAAGTTGGTGTAAGTGGGAAATCATTTGCGTAGACCAACTTTAGATATAATGTAAGGAAAGTAAGGTGGGACACCTCAACTAACTCCCGCTCGACATAACGCACAGATCATTGTTAACACATCGATAATCGCAAATATAGGGCACAAAGGTCGAGATACTGCCCGTCGCCGAAATAATTAAGAAACTTGCGACACCGATGAAATAAGCTTACGAAAACAAACCACCTTTGGGTTTTTCTTCTTTTTTTACCTCATATTTGTATCTGTAATCCAGGATAGCGGCATTATTTAAGTTTAGTAGGCATATTTATTCATTATAATGCGTTAAATTATACCAAATAAAAATTGTTGGTTTTTTATAGTTTAAAAAGGATCCTGCAAGCAGGGTTGAAACGTCACGTTATACTCTCGTACGGGAGTAGCTCCCCATCCAAAGATCAATAAAGGCTTTCATGTACACATTTATATCTTCTTTGATTATTTATAACCGTTGTGCTTTCAGGCACCGAAAAGCCGAAAGTCAGTTGGTTAATTAAAGCACAGTACAACCGAATACTTTTAGACACAAAAAGTGATATATTTCAGAGAATTAAAAGCACAGAATATTAATATCTTACGGAAAAAGCCGTGCCTATACTATGTGTCCGGATAATCGGGAGAGAAGAAGAAGAGGCGAAGCCCGAGTGTTGGAATTTGAAACCCGATATCTTACGACTGAGTGCGAAATAGTCGTATCCATGTTTACTTCACACGATGCTGCTCTTGTAAAATTTAAATGAATTTTAATCAAAAACTTTTAAAATATATACTAATCATTACATATAATTACAACCAAATTTGTATAAGTAATGATAATATGATTAGTCAATAGCGAAATACAAACAAGTTGAAGGAAATTTGCGGCAGTAATATTGAAACTGAAATAAATTTTCAGATTGTCATACTCACCAGACCTAAAAATGAAAAACAAGATATAAATACACAATTAAACATCAACAAACTAGCTTTCTTGGTCTCGCCGGGTGCCTATGTTTGCTTAGATTTTAGCCATTATCTCTATTACGAAAATGTCGTCTTTGTAGCACTTCGCCTGCATTGGTACAAAAGACCCCATTCGAGACATTCATACTTCGCCGGAGATTAATACCACAAGTTCGATTCGTGATATTCATGTTTGGTCCGAAATACGAGTCAGACTCGTGCTATTCACGTATGACATCAAATTACACAACGAGATGATATTTAAATGACTCGTGATATTTAAGTCTGGCCTAAAATTTTTATCATGAATTAAACTCGTAATAATAGTGCAAGGGGTTAAATTCATTTTCGGCATCGAATGCTAAGGTTATGTGGTCTAGGACATACTGTTTAACGTGGGTTCCGAACCACTAGAGCTGTAGTATACACATCACATATAAGAATCAGAGATCCAATGAAAAATAATTTCATTTTCTAAAATACTCATGTTTGAGGTAAATACGGCTATAAACAGTTAGGCAATAGTATAGCCAAAGATCTATCGTACATTTAGATAGTAATACACATTCTGACTTACAACATAACATTTAGCCACCGTACTTACTGTAATATAAAATTCCTAAAAAATTTCTAACTGAATGGAAAATATTAGACATAAATCAACAATTCTCATCAAATATGAAATATACCAATTGCATATGATAGAAAATAAATTTTATTTTTGAAAAAGAAAATATGAATGACACTAAACAGATCGTAAAATAATCTATTAAAAAAAAAATATATATACATACAATATAATATATGTGTATAATATATTTAATAAATATATTATACAATATAATACATAATGATCATTTAGCACGAATAGATAGAAGGTATTTTTTTCCTTCCTGCGAAACTTTTGCCATTTCAATAATAAAGGAACACGTGTGTCATAAAATAAAAAATATTTTCTTTTTTGAGAGTTTGATGGAGACCTATTACGCTTTGAACATTTAGATAACGTAGTATTACGTATTTTCAAAAACAAAAACTAAGCACATTTGTCGTAGGAATATGTTGTTCTTAAATAAGAAATAAATAATAAAAAATAAAATATCTGAGATTGTATACTTGAAAATCTATTTAAGAAAAACTTAAGAAACGATTTAACTTATTACCATATTGTTGTACTTATTCTACGTATTACTTTCTATTCTACGTATTACTACGTCGTGTTTTCAAATATTAATTGAAACCCACGCATATTTAAAAAATAATGATTTGCTTGCAATGAAATAAGTTTTCGCTTAAAATATCATTCTAAGATTAATTATAGTCAAAGGTTGATTGGCTCTTCTTTAAAAAATGTATTAAAACTTCATTAAATATCCGCGCTAAGTATACAATCTTAAGTTAACTAAATCCCGCCACTAAAGCGTTAATAATAAATCACAGAGTTACAGTATAGAATTAATTCTTGAATTTATATATAATATCTAATTATTCAAAATTTACCAGAGTGGTAAAACAGGTTAAGCAGAAAATAGATATAATAATCGAAAAGTGATAATTTATATCAAATATTAAATACGCACAAAATTAAAGTTCATATAAAAGGAAAAAAATGTCGTTGATCTACTATAAAAATGAAAGATTTTATTACTGCTCATAGTTTTATCATTGTTTCTAGACGTTTTTCTTTGCAGATGGATGGAGATGTGGCAGCGAAAGCACAGGCAATATCAAGAGGACCGGTGCAGCACTTTTGGCGAGTTCAACAACTTTGAGAAGGAGGAAGGCGATGAGTTTAATTGTTGGGACAACGGTTGGGATGATGATCTTCGAGAGACATTTTGCATAAATAAGAACAACATATCCGTGTCACAGATGCTGAAAACGGAACTTGAATGCGGATGGGGAGCAGCGAGTTACGTGCATGTGTCAAACAAGCTGATATTCTTCTTCCTTGGCCTTTCTGTGGCAGCGATATATTGATGCCCATCTCTATTTTATCGGACGTTGCATAAACATATTGGCAGTCTAACAGTTGGCGAATCTTTATTTTTCAAGGGAACGCAAGTGGCGTGGAAAAGAATCTTTGTGCCATGTTCACACGTCCTCCTTCGAATGGTTTTAACCCTTAAACTACGACTACATCGGTTATCTTATAATATTTTTGGAGAAATTATACAATTCATGAGTTGCTATTATTTGTAATTCATTGCTTGAAACTTTTTATTCTTCGTCCTTTGTTGATATTTAGAAGGTAAAATCCTACAAAAAGTAACGAGATTGCTAAATGTTGAGTAAAAAGGATGAATATATACACGATAATGATACATGGAGAAAAAATGATATGTTATCATGAAATGGCAGGGGTGTGAAACGAAATGGCAAGCGTTTTCGGATCTTATGAATGAAAATAGAAACATGTTAACACATTTAGCAGTGGCACTTTTCGAATGAGACATTTAGCTAATTACCACATACAATTTGAAAAAGCTACCGCAATGATCTACCGTGTAATTGTGTATCCTTATAAAAAGAATGTTGCTTCTTGATATAATGCTTACAACTAATTGTTATTTAAAACCAAAAAGGTATTTATTTACGCCTGCTAAAGATATGAGATATCTTTCTGTTTCTCTATTTTTTGTAATATCTGACAATATTGAGATGAATGAAATTACTTAAATTTATTCAATATATTTTTTGTAAACGAATGTAATGAACTTACAGCGTAACATGCAATTTAATAACATCTTTGCTGATTTATTTCTCGTTATAATTTTGAGCTTGTTAGGCTCTAATAATAGCTTAAAATATGCAATATATTGATAAATTGAGACAAAAACACAATGTAATAAGTTCCACAAAAATATTTACCTAGTAATTTTTACTAATAATGTTCTTCGGTATGATACATCAATTATATTTACACAGAGGTACTTAACAGAATCTATAAATAAAAGTAGTATTTTTTCCATTTCCATTTTTTGCACATATTTTACATTGCGGTTGCAGATAATTCCGATATTTCAATCTTTTCTAAATGACATATCTTCATGTCTGCTAATAACCTTTTCTTTGAATTGCGTAAAGGGGTACAATTTGATAATATAAATTGAAACCACATACAATTGATGCCGTTTTAATGATTGCAAAATGAATATGAATCGCTCTAAATGTGCAAACATATACCATAGATCCATATTATTGGAATTAAGCTACAGATTTCAAAATGACATAGTATAAATCATCGAAATTTAGATAACGAGTTTTAAATAACGTAGGAGAATGTTCCTGATATCCTGCTAAAAACTTTGAAATACTGTAGAACTGTGTCTTCGATGTCGAATGTGTTGAGACATAATCATATTATAAATACTGTGTATAGAGATGTTGCATGCGAGACAAAAAAAAGTGGGCTAGTATAGTGGATTTACGTGCCACGAGAACGTTTCGCTGAAAGCCATTATAAGGAGACGTTGTATTTTAAGGGTTAATGAGACTGTCAGAAATGTTCACACATTCGTACAAAGTAAATAATTGCGCATTACGTGGCCATTAGAAATGTAAATCTTTTTAATACTTCGCAACATTCACAGCGCTGGCCGAATATGTGGAAACTAAGATTACTGTTTCGTACACATCCTTAACGATTGAATGCAGATGCAATTGAAAATGACAAAGATATTCTTGCAATCAGCATTAAAATGAGGTAACCGAGGAAAGAAGACTACTAGGTTTTTATACGGAATAGATCTGTGACTGAAAAAATCTTATATTCTGCCTGCTCGTCAACTAGTTTAGTTTCTTGTATCACAAATATCGATATCGAATATCCCCAATATATATGTAGATTTTGGCCAAATCGGTCAAAAGAAGTATAATCATTGTTGATCTACTGTAAAGAATTTGCAAAACTACAGAATATATGTCAAAGCGATAATACCATATCGATAACACCATAACTAGTTTTATTTCAATAAGTCCACAAAATATAAATAAACTAATAAATGTATACCACTCAAATATCTATCTTATTTCGATTGTTATTGCTTTCCTTTTATCCTATGATATTACTGTTGGGAAATAAAATGTTGTAATTCTTATCTAAGATGATATAAACTATATAGCATATATTAATCATACTATCCTATCATCAATGTATGTATGTTTGTATATTTGTTCAACTTACGCCTGACTTATATTTCTACTTTACATCCCATTCTTGGCGCCTCTTTCCGTTTCCTCCAACAAATACAGGCTGCTCTGCGATCTTTCTGATTCCTTCTCTCTCTCTCTCTCCTCTCTTTTTTAGACTACCGTCTCCTCTCGCATATTTTACAATTTCTTCCCTCTCTATTCTTTTCCTGTACTCTTTTTTTCTTACATCCCTCTATCTCTGTCATCCAGCTTTCACCCCCACGCCAGTATCTTCCTCACTACCTGTACCCAGTACCCCTCCACTCTTTCCACTCCATTCCACAATTAACCCCACCCCAGACTCACTCCCACGTTTCTTCTTCCTCCTCATATACCCTGGACATCCACCTTTCTATTTTTTCCCAGTACCTCTTCCTCTTTACCTCGTTCCCCAATCTCTACCTCGCTAGCCTCCACCACTTGTTCTTCTCCATCCCACCTAAACAACTCTTTCCTATGGCACTTGTTGTATCTCGCCTCCTTTATCGTCTTCCTCCTCCCCACCCTAATCCCTTCCTTTCGCCTCGCCACCATCCCGTCAAAACCCTCTTCCCTTTATCCATTCCTTTCTTTTCTCCAATTCCTCGATTTTCGTTCCTCCATTTTCTATCCTTTCCTTTCTTTCCTCCTCCCATCCCGATCTCACCTTTCCCTTCCTCCCTCTTACCTTCATCACCTACCAACATCTTCTGACCAGATCCCTTTCCTTCCCTCCCATTATCCGCTTCTCATATCCCCAACTCCTTATCACTGCTCTTACCTTCAATCTTTCCCTTTTCATTTCCTCTCTTACCACGTACCCAAATGTCACCATTTCCACTCACAGTATTCATCTTAGATATTTATTCTGCAGCCTCCAAATTTCTTCTCTCCTCTTCCACCTCCATACCTCCACCCCGTAACTCAATGAGGTCCATACTAACTTGCCCAACAACCATACCCTCCTCCCCCAATCCTCTACGAATTTTCTCTTATATATCTCATATTCTCTCCATCACAGCAGTCTCCCTCCTTGCCCTATCTCTATACTGCCCCTTCTGCCCTTCATTTTTCTCGAATACGTATCCCAAATATCTTACCTCTCTCACCTCCTCTATCCTTTTGCTCCTCCACCACCACTCTACTAACACCTCCACCCTCCTTTCCTGAATCTTACTACTTTAGACTTTTCTACGTTCAGTGCTTCTTCTCATTCAGATACCCCTCAAACCTCCCCCTCCCCCTCCACCAACACCCTCCCCACCTTTCATCTCCTCCCTCCATTGAATGGGCTACACTTTTACCTCTTTATTCCACTCTTCCCATCTCTAAAACTCAACGTCACTCTTTGCCGGCGATCACCTCGTCTTGCTGTTCTTTGTAAACGTCATCTTCTTCTCTTCCCGACTACTCGACAAATCTTCCTTTTCCTTTTTTCAGTCTCTCATGTGAAGGTCATTTTGCCCCCCCTCGCATTCCCGCTCGCCCTCTCACCCTCTCTACCCCTCGTTCACTCCTCTCAACTTTTCCTTTACCCCAACCGCCTAACTCCTGTCCTCAAACGCCTTTCTCACATATCACTTCTTCCTCTCTCCTTCTCTACCTGTTCTGCTTCCTCGCAATCCTAACAGCTGTAACCTCAATTTCTCTACTCTTTTTCCTTAGCACCCCACCACTTCCTGTCTGCTCACGCTTTACTCCTTTCGCTCCCACTTTCTACTTTCTTACTCTCTCATTCACGTCCTCCTCGCTTAATCATACAAAAATCATGCCGAAATACACTTTCCAAACCCACCCTCTATCTACTGCGTCGGAAACGGTAGTTCTTCTATCATCAATGTAATTAGTATGAATATATTATTACAAAATAATTCATATATTGACTGTCAGTTAGACCAAAACGTTAAGTCGGAATATAGTAAGACTTTCAATTATTTTTTTCTCATATTTTTTTGTTAATTTATCATTTTGTTAAGTCGTGCAGGACAAGGCGATACAGCTGCAAAGGATCAACATTCGCGGACCATGAAACGGTCCTAAAGTCAAACCAAGTTTAACCCTTTGCGGTCGAGCGTCGGCAAATAGCCGCCCGGACCTTTTTACCAATTCCACTTCTGCGTTCCACACTTAGATTCTCTTTTGTAAGCACTTACTCGGGACAAGCTTGCCTAATTATTTCTAATGTTGTATTCATTAATCCTGTTTCATTAATTCATAAAACATCCTGCGTAGATCACAGGAGTGGATTGGACAAAAAGGCTCGCATGGCTATTTGCCGACGGTCGTCCGCAAAGGGTTAACGTGCCCTTTGATCATGGCAAAACATGTGGGCCGGTTTTGACAATAACCAAGCACAAAATACTAAAGGAACAGTCAAACTACAAGGAACTTTCACCAATTCATTAAACTTCTTTACGACGGCATATATCAATAAAAGGGAGCCATATGACCTCAAGGACTATTCAGGTCAGTCGGACCAGCGGCCGGATTATCGGGACAGGGAATTCCCTCAGTACCGGCAAAAAGTAGAGTCAAGGAGGGATGGTTCCCCTTCCGTAGAAATCAACCAATTAGCAGTTTGTCCTAACTACCAATCGTCGATATCCCCGTGAACGCCACATACCGAGCCCTTCTTATGACTAAAAAACATTGACGAAAGCTGAGCTATTCGGACAGACGATCAATACACAGACACGGATCCAAAACACTTACACACAGTTTTTATTACATTACAAATAGTTGTCACACAGTCTTGTATATACTTATTCTGTCTGTAAATATAAGTTAATCATTAAAAACATTACTAAACTCATTAAGTCTGAAATGCTGCTCACTGTACTGCTCTCAGTTAAAACAACTCTATCATCCCAACAGGACATAGGGTCAACCGTGGTATAAAGACGCGCTTCGTGATATCGAATTTATCGGTCGGAGATTTACGACCTCCGATGACGAACCATCAGGCTTGAGTTTGTCGTGTCGCGAACGTGCGTAAGTGCATACTCCCTCTTTGTTCCTGCCGCAGCGACAGAGAGGATACGCGTACAACCAGTGGTACGCGCGCGGTGCAGAACAGAAACACATTTGAAAGTTGATCATTACAGTAAAAGTTCCATGAACGTCGCATTTGAAGCTTCCTCCCCTCTCGTCACTGTATTTCTCCTATACCTATTTTTTCTTTCTCAGAGTTAGTTAAGCCTGTAACCGGCAAATTATAGAGAGCCCCGAGCATCATTATATCGAAGATCCCGTGCGACGACGTAATACCTACAATGTGGCATAGCGGATATTCAGCATCGGGGAAAGGAGCGTATGGCATCTACTGGATAGGCCTGGAGAATTTCTGCAGCGGACGAAACTACGGCAGGCCAACGCCACGATGGAGCAAACTCGTCTTCTTCGCACGTCGGTCGCACACACTGAATCAATAATTTGTTCCGCAACCCCTGAAGGGGAGCAAGGTGAAGTTTGAATACCGTGGCAGTGTCAGGCGGCTGGAGCCAATCGGTCCGGATTTATAGGCTCTGTGATCGACACGCGCTTTATTTACAAACTGCATAGAAATGTACAATTATGGTTGTTACAATACATATTAACATATTTGTGGTATTCTTAGAAACGTGCAAATACAAAATTATAGAGCCTAATATAACTTATTGCTAGTCTAAGAAGGTAAGAAAAGAACGAATTATCTTTTAAAATTGAAAAAATCTTTCAAGAAAAAACTTTTGCAACAGAATTATTATATATAATGATTACGTAACATTAATTGCTTGACCAATTGTTCCAATGTAAAATAAATTGTAGTTCAGTCAAGAAACGTGCCATAACCCTGAAAAGTAGCATTTTACAATTCTGAAAAGGTGCATTATAGGAAAAGAAACAATTTATAATCAGTCCACACACAACTACTTGATCTAATCCTTTAAATCGATAAATATTATGAAATCATTATATGTAATAATTCTAATGCGAAAGTTTCTTCTTGGAGGACATTTTTTTCAATTTAAAAAGATATTTTATTCTTCTCCCGCTTTCTTGGATTAGCAATAAGTTATATTATATATTATTGGGCCGTATAATGTATTTCTACGTTTCTATGAATAATACGATTAAATATGTCAATGTGTATTGTAAGAACCACAATTATACATGTGGGATCGAAGCACTGGTGATTTATGAAAAATGCAATTTATTCGATAATTGTGCAATATAAAAATGTCGAAATCAAAATAGAGCGTGTAATCACATCGGATGTTACAAAAGAACTGCCTCTCGCGCGTCGTTCTACGTCATTTGCCAAAACATAGACAATCGCTCGTAACGCGTAGGCTCGCAGGAGGCTCCGAAATTCTGCCTGCGACCAACCATACACGGTGTCTCACTTATTCGCTCACTCGCTCATTCACTCGATACCACATACATTTCTGCGCAGTTTGTAAATAGCGCGCGTGTCGATCATAGAGTCTATAAATCTGGACCAATTAGCCCTAGCCGCCTGCCACCGCCGCGGTCACATTCCAGCTTCTCTTTGCCCCCCTTCAGGGGTCGCGGAACATATTATTGATTTAGTGTGTACCTCACAAGCAGAATAGATATACAGTAGACATTTAGAATTTTTAGTATTTTTGGTAGCAGAAACTTAGAATATTAGAATTTTGTAATGTAAAACATAGATGTTTGAGAAAGATTCGCAATTTCTCTCGTGCTACTTCTCATCAATGTCCTTATCAAGGTCGGCTGCCAGCACCGCTGAAAACTCTTGCTCCGCTGAAAAGCACTTGCTGCATTTTGAAGAACTGTGATGCATCGTCCGGCTAGCAACTGTTTTTAAGGATACGTCTCGATTAATAGCCCTCAATATCTCAATAAGCACAGACGCTCTCATGTCTGCTTAGTGAGTTGCATCGGTTCTTTTTGTACTTTCATTCTTACGGCTTAGGAAATATACGCCTCCTCTTGCATGTTCTCATTGCTTGTTCTATAATAAGCTGATTGTGAGTGTATAGAGAGTGAAATCAGAAACTTCTCCCTTTCTCATTACACGAGGAATTTACAATTCCGCGAATATATCTCGTATGTATATTTCTATGGCTACGTTCATCATTATCTGTCTAAGTTCTCTTTTGTAGTGTGACTGTTTAAGATCGGTGTGAGACTATTTATATGAATAACTCTTGGTGTGGTAACTTATTACTGTCCCTCCGTTTTCACTATAAACATTCTGAGTGTCTTCTTACATCAGCCGGAGAATTCCAACACCTATTTATCCAGGATTATTTCAACTAAGTTTTGGTCCTTAGAGTCGATCAATAGACATTTAGAAAAGCGATTTCACCGACATTAAAACAGAGCGTAAATGTATGTATGTATGTATATATA
>JBCFXI010003256.1:0-10649 GCA_038496175.1 Ampulex compressa
TATATATAATATTAAGTAGCCACGTGCTACAGGATGGTGCTTTTTGTGTTTTGCAAGGAATACTTCTCACTGAATAGGCTAGTCGGACGATATCTTTGAGGACACACGAATATGAGTTCGACGGATATCGCTTTCTGGAGTATACAGAACACTCGCCTCCGTGCACTAACCAGAGCGAAAATTGTCAGGGAGAACACACGAATACGAACTTGGCCAAAATATCATTCCTGAGAATTTTCTGGAGTTAGAATCGCGGAAAGGGTTTTAGGTATAGGATTTTCCCTGAAATAAAAAAATAAGAGTAATGTTGTGGGAACGATCTCCCACGAAATCACGATAATTTTCGGAATCCGGCGGTTCTATCGATGTAATTTACTCCAAATCAGATATCGTCATACAGATCAACAAGAATTTCGAAAATTGAGTAAGAATAGTGCCGTAGTACGGTTTGTACACACAACTCTTCGGTTTGAAGCGCCCGTAATAACCCCGTATACTAGCGGTTTTGTTTATTCCCCGGAAGTCACTTTGACTCAGCTATTCGTCGTGTCTCGTCTACTAATTTTTTAAGACTTGTATATCTGACGCGGAATTATAAGTTTTACTGGAAATCTCAAGAGCTCTGTTAAACGCTGTTGATTTAATTCACCACCGAAAACCGAATGCCGATCCCTGGATCGATCCATTGCTACTTCGCTCGATGCCGAAAAGCGGAGTAGGGGTAGAGCATACGCGTCAGCCGTTCCTATCGCCTAGGAGGCATATTCCCCTTATGTCTCACGGACATAGGTGGGCTGCACGAAGGTATTGTACTGTCGGATAGGAGATTCGTACGTATGTTGCTGCACAGAGTATAATGTACGGTTACATAATTTTAATTGTAATATTCATTTCATGTAGTTTTAAGGTATTCATGTTATACAGAAGATGTATAAGGTTGCAAATTAATCACGTCAAAGTATTTATTTTTTTTTTAGTGCTGAATTTAGATACAGCAGTAATAACGTTGTTTTTTTTTCAAAATTATTTGATCTTTCTCGCTTCTCAGCTAAATTGAATACTTGAATACATGCATTTTTTCTAGTGATATTCTTTATCACGTTCTGTGCCGGAATAATTTGTGGTTATTATCGGACTTTTTTTTGGTTTTCTTTCTCTCCACGTTATTACAAGTTACGTCTAACGTATGCCTTACATTTTTTATATTAGGTAGGAAATAATTCTTTTTTAATTTTTCGTTTTGCAAGGAGAATTACAAATAACCGGAATGAAAAATTCAGCGTATGCACGAAACGTGTTAAAACATTTTATGAGGTTTTTTTCTTGTCTATAAAATCTTTAACCATTTTACAATTTCCCATCTGTATTTATTTTGTTTAATTCAAGATTAATAAAATTTAATAATATTATACGATGATTTATGAATGATATTTGTTCAATTCAAGTCGATATAAATATACCAAAAATGTATTTATGTTTACCTGAATCTAGCCTAAACTTAGTTGTTTCTATATTGAATTTACGCCATTTTCAAATATAATGGTGCATACGTTCAACATAAATTGCAAAAATTGTCTATTTGGAATTTAATAAATCATTGATTATTTAATTTTAAATTTATATCTAATTCTATTCATAAAACATAAACACTTGTCGAGCCTCGGTCCTGCCAGCACAGTATCTGTTTCTTCCACACCAATTTACTTTTATTTGATATAACTCATTACTTTAGAATTTTCTAATATCAGTTTAATTAAAAGATTAGAATTTAGTATTCATTTTTTATTATTTAGCCACGCAACTGTGGGCAGGAATTACTAATATTCCATATATAATAAGTCGAATACACGATTAAATGTCTAGTTGCATAAAAGCAGATTAAGAATTAAATTAAAAAATATGTGAGTGGAGTACGTGCTAATACCACAAAAATCATTTACTTGTCCAAAAGCAATCGACATAAAAATATTTAAAAAATGGGGAACCAGAGGAATTTTGCGGTATTAAAGGAAAATGAAAAACGCATAAATCAAAAGCAAGAATGGGAAAACTAGGTATCAAAGAGCCATATATGTAGATACGTGAGCGCTTCTCACATTGTTGAATTTGTAAGTTTTAATTAAGTCATAAGTGCATAGAATAAAACCTGATGTCTGTTACGATTACTTGACATCATTAATGATATCATTTATTGATAGAAATTAAATTGTAAGCAAGATATACATAAAACTAAATTATGATATGGATTTATAAAATGCACGTCCTGAGATAAATGACCTCAGTAGTCAATACCGAAATTAATTACAGAAAGGAGTGTAAGTCAAAAATAAAGTTTTTTCAGCAGCAATGTCGACTGCGTTGGAAAACTGCATTGCCGCACTAAATATTCATACATGCATATCGATTTTGGCCAGCGAACTATTTGAAGAAGTCGATTTAACTGACCTCCCATTAAGAAATGACAATCCGTATTTTTACGGTAACGGTATTTTTAACAGACAATTTGGTGTACGCTTACGCTCCCAAACGTTTCGGGTGTTCGGAAAAGTTGCAGATTAAGAGACAACTGAAAGTATAATCGGGTGCAAAACACCATGCCCTTCTTACGGCGCGCACGTTGTTCTCGTGCATAACAGTAAAGGAATGTTAAGACTACGTTGCCTTGCGACTCTTTTTTGACGCCATAATCTCGTAACCAAACAAGAATATGCTTATCTAATAATCGAAGATTGTTTGATAAAATTGAGCGATAAGACCTTGTACAAATTGTTGGACTTGAAAGGTGGGATTTATCAGTTTTAAATTCATCATGAACATACCAAGTCATTCTCCTTTCGAACATCCTATGTCTAATTTGAATTAGTATCTTTGCCATTAAGCTATTGCTAGACGGCGGCTGTATATCAAAACCGAAAAATCCAAGTATTTAGCTTGTTAAAAGAGAAATCTAAGCTTTAAAGTTATTATCTGTAGCCGACCGCCAGGCTTTTTCGAAGGATATCAGAGCGGCGGTTCGTTCTTGTATGTTTCTATAAATTCCAATGGGCTCGGACCTCCGAGGTTCGGGTGAAGGCGGCGAACTTGGCAGGATTCAAATAACGACACGTTGTTTTTAGTTAAAATGATCGAGCACGGTTTATTCAAGAAATATGATGTACACCACAACAAATCCTCCGTTGCTCGCTGAGTCATCACAAACGAAGGAAACGCGTGGAATTACTATGCAATGATTCGTATCCTATGCCCTTAGAGCAATGTCAATTATAAAGGAAATATAACGTAGATTGACTCCTCACTGGTGGCTAGAATATAACGCTTGACTCCTCACTGGTGGCTAAATATAGTTGTAGTGATCCGAATCCTCGCAGTCAAGGCTGCAGGTCATCTAAACAAAATATCAGCGTTTCTACAAAACAACACGAGTGAGGACTGCCCCTTGTCGCGTGCCCTCTGGTTTCCCCCCTTGAAACCAGGAGCGACTAAACGGTAGGCGTAATGTTTGGGTCGCTCGAAGAAGCGTAGGACGACTCTAAGGGGTACAAGAGCCCTTCAAGTTTTCCGGCTTCCGGGAAACGACTTCGGCTCAGCTCTGTCCAGCTCGTTTATACGGCCTGAACTGACCTGCTTGGAAAACCGTATTTGTCTGGTCACAATTGCGGAGGTAGGAGAGTAAGATCCAGGGTCAGCCTTTTGGAGCTAAGCTTGAAAAATAAACCCTTCAGGTTTCTATCCTTAGAAACACTCCACTAAAATCGAAACAAAATGACTCAGTCTTGTTTTGAAAAGTTTGGCTTCCCAAAACACACGAATACTTTTGAATCGTGTCTTCCTAGCTATGATATTGTCAATGTGTTAAAACGTTCACATGAAAACGCTCATATCTCGTAAATGTCAAAAATCATATTTATGCTATGTGGCTCTCATAGATTTACTGTATGTAAGTTTCTTTGCCACAGATGTAATTTCTATGTGTAGCCATTTTTGCAAACAGCACGTCAAACCAAAAGTACGTGTGAGAAATGACAGCCTCTTTGTATATTTTCCAATGAGATTCGCATTCATTCCATGTACCTTCTTTCCAGCTGAAGATAGTATATACAGTTTTCTTTCATCACTGGCGACTTTCGTGAAAATTTTAAATTGATAATTATATTTGTTTTTCCTGAAGGAGAAAATTATTATGTCAGATTATATTAATTTTGTTACCCATTTTCACTGCTTAGTATCCACTACTTCAGGACTTATTTGAAAAACTAAATTACTAGTCTGTAGTCATTTTCAATGGAAAATTATTCACATGCGATTAAAAAATATTTTGATATATATTCTTACATTTCACTTTACATGATCCTCTTAACTCTTTGAGGCACACGATTTCAAAGAAAATAAAAACCTGAGTTGCACAGAATCTTTTTTAATATAAAAAATGGCGAAAACCTTTATTTCAATGATTTAACATAACATATTACTCAAAATGAGAAACAAAAATAATAACATTTGAATAAATCCTTTATTGCAGATAAATATAATCTTATCATGCAATTAATGTTTCAAAGTAAATTTATTGAAATGCATTCCTTTCCAAAACAAAGTGGCACTTTACAGGCGGTACAGCACCAGGAAGTGCGAACTCTTTTTTTTGTTTATATTACAGAACGCATATCGTCTGCGAGTAATACGGGATGGGTAGATCGTCCGAATCTTTCCTTCGTATGTCCCATAAAATATTGGATTCAGATTTAAAAATAAATACTTAAAAATTTTTTTTGTGGTCTTCATAAAATATTGTGAAAGAAATTTATTCAGGAGAAACGTATAACACATAGGTTGTGTTTTAGCAACCGCTTGTCCTTAACTGATCTAAAAAATCCGAAGTATACTCGTTGCGTAGCGAGGAGGCACGTCTGACGCCTCCGGATGCTTACAATGTAAGCTATACCGGATTTCCAAGTTTTAGAGCATTTGATCCCGTTGAGAAAGTTTGCGACAGCGTTCGACGAACAAATTTTCTTGCATTTTATTATTTTCAATAACTTGCATAGTGGGATGCATAGAATCCCATCACTCATTTAGCTTCAAAATTCGTATAAACCATATAATAATGTTTTTTTTATTACAAAATAATTTATTCACTCATAATAAATTAAAAAAGAAAACGACATATAATTACCGTTATGAAAGACAAAAATTCACTTCAAAATAGAATTCGGTAACTTCACAATAGTATCAACAATTTACTAATACGTTTTGACTTATATTTACTTATTTACGTTTTTTTGTTTTTACTTATTTACGAATTTACCGGTTGTTTATAACATTGTTAACCGAATAAAAAACTTTAAGTAAAATGTTAAACTCTATGAACATGAGTAACTTTTTGAGGTGGGTTAAAATATATCCCACTATGCGTAAAAAATTAAGCAAAACTTGGGATAGTTTTTAATTTACCCAACCCTAAAGAGTTAAAAGAATGTAAAATAAAAAATTAAAGGAAAGAAGAGGAGAATTAAAAAAGAAGGAAGAGAAGTGTGCGGGCATTAGTATGATTGCGCTTCGTTGGGCGCCTAAAGCCTGCATGTCACGTACTCTTCCCCTACTCCTTTTATTTCCCCTATCACCAGAAAGCCTTGAGGGAATTCCTCGGTCCCTCGGAGAGCGTATTCTGTTAGACAAAAATAACGGATCGCATGTACGCGCCAAAATGTCAAAAAGTTATCGATAAGGAAAGGAAAGAAAAAATAACTGCTGATCAAACAGTTTTCGAAACCGGCACTACTCGAGTCTCATAATCTTTTTATACAAAAATGTTCAAGGTAAGAGGTAAAAAATGAAACAACGTGAAGCAATGAATTAAACAAATATAGTTCTTATATCTATGATTTATAAATGCGAGCTTTCAATGAATTGCTGTTTGTACTGACTTTTCATTTGACTATTGGCTACAATGTTGTAAGTAAAGATTGAGATTATAACAGAAAAGAAAGGATGGGCTTTTTTGTCTTGAGCTTGACTGTAAATTCGGCAGTAAAGCTGGACAAGCCCTATCATATATATGCTGATACTTGTGCGTTGCGAAGTTATACATATTAGAATGTCGGTGGGACAACAGTAAGTACACAAGGGCCCATCATTTTGATCTTGAACCCTGAAGGGGGACAAGGAGGAGCTGAAATACGACTGTGGAGGTGCCAAGCGGCAGGGACCGGCTGGCCTAGGTTTATCGGCTCTACGCCATGCGCGCGATTTACGAACTGCGCAGAAACTTATAATCATGTTCGGTGTAATACATATTGATGTATATTGTTGCATTGTTCATAGAAACTGGCAAATATAAAAGTACGGAACCTAATATAAGTTATTTTCAGTATAAGGCCATGGCAAACAAGGGTGTTAACTTTAAAAATTAAAAAAATGTCCTTCAAGAAGAAACACTTACATCTGAGCTGTTTCTTATGTCTTCCTAACATTAATTGATTGATTGATTGTTCCAACATAAAATTATTTGTAGTTCTGATAAGAATCTTTCGACGGCTCTAAAAAGAACTATTTTATAGCTCTGGAAGAAAGTGTATTATTGTTATGCAAAAAGGAGATTAATAATCATAAGTGTGAAAAAAATTCCAGCCGTTGCTGCAAGTTTTTCCATTCACTCTTAACATGAGTTATCAGTTACGCTCTTTCTCTCATAACCAGTATCCCACTGGTTCACAATTGTTGCCCAAATATTCTCTATTAAATTGAGATCCGGGAATTTAACTGATCAATCGAGAAGTTCTATTCCAAGATGTTGTGCAAACCAATGTCTTACTATATAGGAGGAATGTACGGCACTATTATCTTAAACTAATTGAAATATAGACAGATCGTATTTACTGTAAAATGCACGAACGCTGGACAGCAACACGTTTTCTAAAATATTAATATATTTGAAGGCATCCTAATGCGACGACATTTCGACTAGTTCTCCCGGACAATAAGCACCAATCCACCCTCATAGACCACATGTAATACGCCCACTTCACCCATTCGGAACCACATACTTCTGATCACATCATTGGTTTGCCGTCTCCAGATTTGAAGGCGTCGATCAGATGCCGAACAAAATACTTTTTCATCAAGCTACATATCAGGTGTGCCGGTATGAAGCGAGCGTTTTTTTTTGTAAAAATGAAACACCAATTTTGAATGGAAAAGTAAAAAAATTAGATTCAAAGTATCGACCATTGCTTTCTACACATTTTGACTACCTTTCTGGCAATATGTAGATATCATGCCAATAGAAATGTTCGTCTTTCGGAGCAAACCAATCAGACACCCAATTTTCGATTTCTTCGTAGGAATCGAAGTGCTGTTCAGCCAATGCGTATTCCATCGATGAAAACAAATGGTAGTCGGAAGGGGTCATACTTACCTGGCGCAGGGGTTACCGTGATCAAGAAGGCGGTTCCTCCACGGCGAGGCTTTTCCATTGCACTACGGTTAGGCTGACCCTTGCGAATATCTCTGATGTGGATATCTCGGGCGTATAATTTTTAGTAGTCGGGACTGCGTTTGCGCTGTCCCGGAAAAAAAAATTATATTGGGCTCTGGACGTAATGGGCCCCTTTCATTGCACCAACATCCTGCTTGGGACAGCACGGTGAAGGTTTTTAGTAGGTAAGAATCCCACACTACCCGGCCCGTGAGCCCGTCCGGGGCAGGACAGCGAATAACCCCCCCCCCCCCCCGGAGGGGGGGAGAGCGCGTCTCCCGTCCTGCCCTGTGGGGCGAATCGGGCAGGGTGTCTTTTGAAGGTTTTCCTGCCCTTGAAAAAAAAAGAAAAAAAAAAGTCGGAAAGGGCCAAGTCTAGTGAATACGGCGGGTAGGGTAGCAGCTCCCAGCCAAGTGTTTTGATTGTATCCTGAACCGGTTTTGCTATGTTTGAAGGTGCATTGTCGTGTAACAAACTTACTTTACGTTCTTCGATCAATGCATGGTTCAAATCGATCATTTGTTGTCGGTAGCGATTAGTATTAACAGTTTCACCAGGTTTTAGAAGCTCATGATACACCACACCTTACTGATCCCACCAAACACAGAGCATTGCCTTCTTGCCGAATCGATCTGGTTTGCAGTCGATGTTGATGGTTGTCTCGGATTAACCCATGATTTTTTCCGTTTAGGATTCTTAAAATAAATCCATTTTTCATCGCCAGTAACGATTCGATGCAAAACCGATTTTCTTTTGTGTCTTTGAATCAAAATTTTACAAGTGTTTTTTCGGTTTTCCATCGAGTCTTTCATTCGATTCATGTGGCACCTATTTTCCACACTTTTGGATTTTTCCCATAGCTTTTAAACGGTCAGAAATTGTTTTTTGTGCAACATTTAACATTGCTGTCATTTACTTTTGACTCAAAGTATCATCTTCATTCAATAATGCTTGCAATTCCGCGTCTTAACATTTTTTTGGTGCTCTTCCACGTTCTTCATTTCTCACATGAAAATCATTATTTCCGAAGCGTTGAAATCATCTTTTGCCTCGAAAAGCATTCGCTGCGACTCTGCAGCACTTTTCTTCAAATGAAAACAAAAAATTAATGCTTTCCACAAATCATCACTTTCTGGTAAAAAAATTCGACATTTTTAACACGATGAAAGACTACGATGTTGTTTGTTCAATGACTTGATGTATATTAAATATGTTTGACAGATGTCATACCAACCAAAGAAAAAAAAAATTAAGGCTCGTTCACGACAAATGTTCCCTATCGACATATTTGTATCTTAACGCTCGCTTCATACCGGTACACCTAATAGTTCGATCCCAATCTTCTGGTGACGCAGTGTTAAGCTGCTGCGGCGCAAAAGCAACGCGATCATTGCGATGTTGATCAGATAATATAATTTTGCGCGCAGGGCGAAAGCAATGCACGTATACCTCGTGCAAACGCCTTTGCGCTGTAAACTTTGAGATACGAATTTCCAAGAAAAGGATTTTCTTTTATCTGCTTAACTGAAGATAAACTTGTTCGACGGATATAGATCGCGGACGACGATTGTCCTTGATCCCGTTTATCAAATCCGTTTTGTCTGCTTCCCATCAATTGATCGACTTTTTAACAGTTCTTTCATGACACCCGATGCAACGTGCAATGTACAATATATTTGTACCGCATTGTCTCATGGCCACAATACGCCCCCGGGTAAAAGAGTCAAAAGCTTCAGGCATAATGACTCGGATACTGAACAAAATAAAGAAATATTTGGAAACACGAAAACTGCACGAATCTCAGAAAGTATATTAAATTGCGTCGCATTCTCTCGGCGTCCGGAGAATGGAGCGTGCGCGCACAAGCTGACGCAAGCATACAAACGGATACATTCATGTGTTCCAGAACCCCTGAAGGGGAGCAAGGAGAAGCTGGAATACGACCGTGGCGGAGGCAGGCGGCTGGGGCTAATTGGTCCAGTTTATAGACTATGTGATCGACACGCGTGCTATTTACAAATTGCGCAGAAATGTATAATTATGGTTGTTACAATACACATTGACATGTTTAATAGTATTATTCATAGAAACGTGCAAATACAACGTTATACAGCCTAATATAACTTGTTGCTAATCCACGAAGGTGGGAACAGAACAAAATATATTTCAAAATTGGAAAAATATTCTTTAGAAGAAACTTTTGCATCAAAATTATTATATATAATTGCGTAATATTAAATACTTGACCAATTGGTCCAATGTAAAATAAATTGTAATTTAGTCAAGAATCGTGCCATAATTCTGAATAGAACCATTTTACAACTGTGGAAAAGTGCATTATAGCTATGAAAAAAAACAATTAATAATCAATCCTCGCACGACTACTTGATTTAATCCTTTTAATCGATGAATGTTACGAAATCATTATACGTAATAATTCTGATGCAAAAATTTCTTCTTGAAGGGCATTTTTCCAATTTTAAAAGATATTTTGTTCGTTTCCCGCCTTCTTCGATTAACAATAAGTTATATTAGGCTGTATATTATTGTATTTTCACGTTTCTATGAATAATACAATTAAATATGTCAATGTGCATTGTAACAAACATAATTATACATTTCTGCGCAGTTTGTAAATAGCGTGCGTGTCGATCACAGATTCTATAAATCTGGGCCGATTGGCCCCAGCCGCCTGACACCGCCACGGTCGTATTCTAGCTTCTCCTTGCCCTTCTTGAGGGGTCGTGGAACAAATTAATGGGTCCGTCTGTATCTACAAGTTGCCCGAGAGATGGGGAAATGAGTAGCCAGCGAGGGAAAGTATTTTGAATAAATTTGTTTTTTGCTTTCTATGAAAAAAACGTGTGTTTTTCTGACTAAAAAACAGCAGATTTAAGCTCATGAACCTGGCATTACTCGGGCCTAAAGTCCCAGAAACAATCGGCGGTGCAAACAGTACAAAAAGACAGTATCGCACCGCCGTATATTGCGTAGCATGAATTTAGGAGAGCTACGGTGGTGTAGTGGATAGAGGCTCAGACTGCCACGCGGCAGGCTCGGATTCGAATCCCGCCCATCACCTCTGGTTTTTCTATGTGATATGTATACCGTAGCTCTGGTGGTTCGGAATCCACCTTAAACAGTAGGTCCTAGGCCATATGACCTTAGCAGTCGGTGC
>JBCFXI010003257.1:0-10648 GCA_038496175.1 Ampulex compressa
TATGAAATTTTATATGTAAAATTATAGTAAAAAAAATTCTACATCTTTTATAGTAAAATATAATAAAATTACAAGCAAGAAGTATGTTCGGAATAATCAAGTCCTATGGCAATAATAATCCAAAAATTCTGTATCCGCAGGTTCGAGGAGGTAGAAAGAAAGGCAAAGAAAAAGAAGGGGTAGTCGCAGTATCCTTGGCGCGTCATGGGAATTCGCGTAGTATGAACTCGCGTTGTAGGGGTCCGCACTGTACACACGCACAGTAGCGCAGTAACGCCACTTGGGAGACAGACATATGAGCACACATGGAGCGACAGTCACCACCTGGCACGGTGTCGCTCAATGCACGCCACCCCTGTGCGCGCGTATAACTACGTACCCCCGAAAAACGTACCGCGACCCCAACCATAAACTTGGCCCGTGCCACTGTGCATTGTCGTAGCCTTCTCCCTTCTGCCCTCCGCCTTTCGCGTATTTTCCTTGGGGAGGATCGGGGGGCGCGGGCCCAACGATCTCTCTCGTGGAAAGCACGATGTGATCTGTTAAGCGTGGAATCTCCTTCGGATCAAATGATGTTTGGATATTAATCGGAGATTTGTTTAGTGGGTTTCTTGAAATTGGGAATATCGAAGCGACAGAGAGTATATTTGGTAGATTAATTCATTTGATTTGGGTTCAAGAGATTTATTTTTATAGTTGTTTGCGATATAGAATTATTTATTTGATTTGGGGATTTATTAAAGATATGTTCAGTTGGTTTTTTGAAACTGGGAATATCGAAGCGGCAGAGAGTATATTTGGTAGATTAATTCATTTGATTTGGGTTTAAGAGAATTATTTTTATAGTTGTTTTTGATATAGAGTTGTTTATTTGGTTTGGGAATTTATTAGAGATTTGTTCAGTGGGTTTTTTGAAACTGGGACTATTGCAGCAGCAGAAATTTAATCTGGTGAACTACTTGGTTTAGAAATTGATTAGAGGTTCGTTTAGTAGGTTTTTTAAAACTGGAACTATTGAAGCAGTAGATATTTAATTTGGTACACTACTATAGTTGGTTCTGGAAATTAATTACAGATTCATTCGATCGATTTTTTAAAACTAATTTAGTAAGAGGTGGTGCAGTGGATAGAATAGTTTTTCCATGTGATATGTATACAGTAGTATAGGTGCTTCTGAACCCACAGTATGTTCTAAACCAAATGACTTTAACAGTCAGTATCAAAAATAAATTAAAAAAAAAATACTGCTCGAGAAGACCACGATTTCACCTATATTAATTACTGAAGTTAGAAGAATACGAGCTCCGTGTCACAAAAAAGGAAAACTATTATTTAATTTCGAAATTACATTAGCGATTCACTCAGTAGATATTCGCTACGAGTGTCTGGCCCAATAAATAAATTGAGGAAGTCAATGAAATTATAATATTAAGGAAAAGTGATTAAAACCAAGTAAAAAAAATTACATTCTGAAATTAATATTAAGGAAAATTATTGAAACGAAGAAGCAGAGAAGGCGCACAAAAAAATTAATTAGAACTATCGAGCAAGTGACATTGGAAGTACGAGACATCGACGTTTTACTTCAGAACTTTAATAAAATCGCATCGACTGAGACTCCAATGCTCCCTTCCCCCAATACCGCAATAAATAACGATTACAATGCTAAATAATAAATGACACCGAGCACTCGTCGATGGCATACGATCGGGCAAGTGTACGCCTATGCCCTCGCGAATCACCGAATAGAATTTCTTCGGTTCGCGTGCCGTTATATCGATTATTCCTACGCGCACCCCCTCTTGTCGATCGAGCACCCTACGCGGTCACGTATGACGCGTCAATGCCCCCGTAATATGGTTTCCTTTGACAAAGCACGCGATACGCACTCCTGCCACCGTCCACGCCATGCCGTCTCTCGATTACTCGATCGAGAGCCTTTGAGGCCGAACACCTTATCGATATTGAGAACGAGACGTGCACGTGGCCGCAGGTTAAGTTATATACGAATCTGCGTGACGATATTCTAAATCGATCTAGGTTATTTTTTTTTTTTTTTTCAGAAAAGTTGAGCTGTGTTGATGGAGATGGCTATGCGATATTGAGAAGGAGATGTACACTTTGTCGAAGGTTAAATTATATACGAATCTATATAAATCTGTGTAAATGATAGTATCTAATATTTAAAAAATATTATGTAATGATAATAATAAAGGCATATAAATTATTTTTAAGGGAAGTTAAGACATATTAATAGAGACAGTTATGCAATATTGAGTGTCTTGGTATTGAGAAGGAGATGTACACGTTGTCGAAGGTTAAATTATATACGAATCTATATAAATCTGTGTAAATGATAGTATCTAATATTTAAAAAATATTATGTAATGATAATAATAAATGCATATAAATTATTTTTAAGAGAAGTTAAGACATATTAATAGAGACAGTTATGCAATATTGAGTGTCTTGGTATTGAGAAGGAGATGTACACGTTGTCGAAGGATAAATTATATACGAATCTATATAAATCTGTGTAAATGATAGTATCTAATATTTAAAAAATATTATGTAATGATAATAATAAAGGCATATAAATTATTTTTAAGGGAAGTTAAGACATATTAATAGAGACAGTTATGCAATATTGAGTGTCTTGGTATTGAGAAGGAGATGTACACGTTGTCGAAGGATAAATTATATACGAATCTATATAAATCTGTGTAAATAATAGTACCTAATATCTAACAAACATCTGTAATGATAATAATAAATGCATATAAATTATTTTCGAGAGAAGTTAAGCCATATTAATAGAGATAGCTATGCTATATTGCGTTTCTTCATATTGAGAACGAGATATAAACCTCATCGCAGCTTAAATTATATATTAATCTATATGATGATAACTCATATCCCAAATCCACATAAATTATTTTTAAAGAAAGTTGTACCATATCAATAGAGATATTTATACGATATCGAGTCTCTTGATATCGAGAACAATATATGAACCTCATCGAAGGCTAAATCATATACGAATCTACATAAATCGTATAAATAACATCTAACATCTAATAAACATCTGTACAGGACAAGCAACAAATCCATATCAATTACTTAAAAAAAACGTTGAGCCATATCAATAAAGATACTCATACGACATTCAGTTTCTTGATATTAAAAACACGATGTACGCGTCATCGAAGATCAAACTACAAAAAAGAAAAAAACATATTTTAAGCAGAAAAAATAAAGTTCATCCTTTCGAATGGTTTAGACGCTGTCAAGAGTGAAGGGTTACAGTGGCTGTTGATTCGTGTCTTGGGAAATAAAATACTGTGAGCGCGAGTAAGACGAGATGCAAACTCGTCTGGGCCAACGTACCCGCACACGGTCAACGTACTTCGTGGCGTTACACTTACGGAACGTGATCTATCGTCCCCGTCAGGTTGGCCCTGCGTGACATATGCAGCCCGCTTTTCCCTCCAGAACGCCGTTCCGGATCTGCCCAATATCGATTAGCAGACCGGTAGAACGAGCGCGTGCCACCGTTGAGAGACGCAGATTGCATAGACGTGTCGTTTCTAAACGGCACGCGCGCGCTTTTTGAGCCTCGATTAGGTTTCCCTGGGTTTTCTTCGAATTTTATCGATGCTTTATCGTATCACGCCTCGATGTGGTTTGGTTGGGTTATCCGGAGCTTCGTCCGCATTTATTGTCATCGTGAGGTGTTGATTATTTGGATTTGGATGGCTTGGTTGGGTTACTTTGCAGTTTGTCTGGGTTTTTAAGATTTTTTGGTGTTGTTTATCTGGATTTGGATGGCTTGGTTAGGTTATTTTGCAGTTTGTGTGGGTTTTTAAGATTTTGTGGTGTTGATTATTTGGATTTGGATGGCTTGGTTGGGTTATTTTGCAGTTTGTCTGGGTTTTTAAGATTTTTTGGTGTTGTTTATCTGGATTTGGATGGTTTGGTTGGGTTACTTTGCAGTTTGTCTGGGTTTTTAAGATTTTGTGGTGTTGTTTATGTGGATTTGGATGGTTTGGTTAGGTTACTTTGCAGTTTGTGTGGGTTTTTAAGATTTTGTGGTGTTGTTTATCTGGATTTGGATGGTTTGGTTAGGTTATTTTGCAGTTTGTCTAGGTTTTTAAGATTTTGTGCTGTTGTTTATCTGGATTTCGATGGTTTAGTTAGGTTACTTTGCAGTTTGTGTGGGTTTTTAAGATTTCGTGGTGTTGTTTATCTGGATTTGGATGGCTTGGTTAGGTTCTTTTGCAGTTTGTCTAGGTTTTTAACATTTCGTGGTGTTACTTATCTAAATTCACATGGTTTGGTTAGATTATCTTAACCGTGCTCCAGATAAATAACACCAGAAAATGTAAAAAACGCAGATTATCCGCACCTCGCGACGGTGCCATTATCGTAAATATAAAACCATAAATATACCATCGCGTAATATATTCTCGTCAAAGACTACCATCAAAATTTCAGCCAAATCGGACTCGTACTTTCGCTATGGTCAGCTTTGAAACCGCGCACCTCCAGGAATTTCACTAAAAATGGAAAACGAGCGATCATCGTTCGGTGATTCGATTCTTATTTTTGGAAGAAATCTTCATCTTCGATGGCGAGCGCCAAAAATTCTCATCAACGAGTTTCAACGTGAAAACGCTTCCTTTTTCCGGAAAACGTTTTCTTTTTTTTCTTCAGATCTGTTTTCAGATCTTTTCTTCAGAATCAAAGAAGCTGGAGCATCGCTGGGTTAAGTGTATCGAGCTGAAAGGAGACTGGATTGAGAAATAGATCGCCACTTTTCGAAAATCTTCCTCTTCCTCTCGCAGGCCAAGTGCTTATCCTAAAGCACTATCCAGAGAGTGGCTGCTAGGCTAGGTTCCTTCGTCCAACGGTCGCGTGCGCGTACGCGTGTAGAGCGTGCGCTCTGTCCCCCGTGCATCCCCTATCCCCAGGCCCACGAGGCCACCCCTCGGTCCGTTGCGAACCCTTCGTGGATGATTCACCGGCTCGCATTATCGCGGGACCTCAACGACCGATCTTCGGCCCCGGCTAACGAGTCATTGTCCTCCGCCTCGCGATTTTTTCCCCATTCCAGCGCAGGCCTAATGGCCGAGAAACGAGGAGGAGCTTTGCGAGTCGACGAGGATCCGAGGAAATTAACGGCGCATAGGAAATTAACGGATGGCCCCCGAGGAGCGCGACTAGGTGCCGAGCAAGAGCGAAAATGGGGGATTGTTCGTCGAGGAGTCAAGAATGTCTGGGGGCTTGGGTATACAGTATTTACTGGCCAAGTGCAGTTTCGATGTAATTATTTGAGGAAGTTGATAATAAGGAAATAGTGGAGGCTTCTTGTTCGTCGAGAAGGTATTTGAGTATTTGAGGATCTATGATCTATGATTTTACTGAGCAAACTTACTTTCGATATTATTATTTGAGGAAATGAACGGTGTATGGGAGAATTAATGGATGGTTCTTGAAGAGAGTGATTAGGTGCCGAGGAAGATAAAAATTCGTCGAGGAGTGAGAATATCTTGGGTTCTGAATATCCCTTATTTATTGACCAAGTTTAGTTTCGATGTAATTATTTGAGGAAATTAAGGATGCCTAAGAAAATTAGTGGATGGTTCCTGAAGAGCGTGATTAGGTGCTGAAGAAGATAAGGATGAAGTTGTGAATAAAAATCTGGAGTTGGGATATCTACGATTTTGATGTTTGTATACGTCATAAAGGATTTTAATACCTCCTGTTTTGTAACAAATATAACAGAAAACATAGACCATAATAAAATTTACATGAACATAAACGAATATACAGGAAAATATGAATATAATAAAAATCCACTCAACCTTTAATCTCGATTGTGAACCTCTAACAAAGATCTAAGAGGATTAACTTTAATAGAAAAGAAGAAAATCAACAAAATCGATAAAAAAATCAACAAAATAACGACGACCAAGTACTGTACGAATCTCGAATAATAGAAGGTTAATGAAACAAAGAGGACATTTAAGGACTTTGTTTTCACCCTTTCTAGACCTTCTGTTCCACGTTGAGGATAACCGAAAATCCACAAAAGCCAGTGCGATTTTGCGACATCAATAATTAATGGACCTGAATCCGAAAGAAGATCCCACGAAATTTATGGCGCATACGAGATTAAGCACTGGTTCTGAGGACCATATGCCAGTCAGTGACTACACGCTGGACAGGATCGCAAATGAGGGATCATTCATTGAGGGAGAGGAAAATGTCTGGGGTCCTTGCTTCCACCCTTTCAATAACCCGTGTTTGTACCATAAACATAACCGAATATTCTTTAAGTAGGCATGCTGAGCTTGAATATATGGGAACCAGAAGTAAATCGCGAGGACAGGGCAAAGTGGAATAAAGTTAAGGTACCAGTGGTTGAGATTTTGAGACATTTTTTGCCTATTACTTCACATGACTCGAACTAAGTACGCTTTCTAGAAAATTTATGATTAATGGTCACTGTGCAAATTATTCTTCTACTACATTACAAGTATTTCTTCTTGATGGCGGTTGTAAAGATTTGTTTTTTCAAGGAACCTAGTAAAAACAATTAAATTTTTGAACCATTAAAATAAATAAGAATTCCAAGAAAGACAGAGAACGTGTATCGATCCAACGAGCATGACCGTGGCTTCTGAAGGCGCAGGTACGTTAAAAGTTCAGGCGGCTGCTGTTCCGCCTGGCGATATCGTAAAGCATACAAAAACCTCGTTACAAAATCGTACGGCCTCGTTCTAAGCGTGCCAGGTTACGATACCAAGAGTAACGTACATAGAACCGACGTATTATCTTATTTCCAGCCACGTGGATATTTTTTCCATGGCCCCTATATCCTGAGACTGTAACCACTGTGGACAAGAATAATTCTTACTGCAAAGCCTACGCTAGACGCACTTTGCATTTATTTATTTATTCAAAATGGAGCCGTGGTCTTGTCGAGGAATAATCTAATTATTGCAATAATTAGATATAATTTCATTCTGTTCTTATTTTATTTAAAACGAGGTTTTGAACGCCTCAGTACGTTGCCTATCAAGCTCAGGAATAAAGCGGAATGTATAGATAAACAGAACTAATAATAGTATATATAGTTATCTATTGGTTTTGTGAGGAATAAATAAATGTTTATTTAAAAGCAAAAGTACGCTTCGTCCGAATAAAGTGTTCTCTAGAATGGCTGTTGCACTTTTCATTTTGAGGATTATTTAATTTCACACTGTGTTCCTGAAGGGATCTTATTGGTTAATTGATTTCAAAATGCAATCTTATTGGTTAACGGGTACCAAAATGGCGGTCTAGTGCCAACCATGTGATAACATTCATTATTATCTGCAACTCTATCTACCTCGGTATAAATCGCTCTGCAAGACTAGTATATCATAGTATATTTAAATAAAACAGGGTTGAGGAAAAAGAAATCCATTATTTTACGAACTTCAAGACTTTATTTAACATGACTTCTATAAAGCTACTTTTAAAACAGCAACAAATTATCGAACAAAACGAAGCGTATGAGACACCAAATATGGTACTCCAAAACACTTTAAATAAAGTCTCGAAGTTCAGGTAAAATAATGAAATTCTTTCGCCCCAGCCTAATATTTATAGCGTTTAACGACCCTAAGCAACAGTCTTAGACCTCCGCCCCTATCGACTCCACTTCTCGAAGCCGCCTTTCCTGATTTTCCCACATGGCAACGACGTGAATTCTCAATCCACGGCGCGTGCCCGTACGCCTGCATGTCACGATGCGATACCGTAACGTACTTAAGGACGATGCAGGAAGGAAGTACCCATATGCCGCGGTTACGCGAACAGGAGGACCTTTTCCGACTCCGCCCAAGGTATTTCTGGAAAGGAAAACAGGTCGAGGTACTTGGCGCGTGGCTTAAAACGCCCATCGACGACGATCCACCGCTTTTCACGGCGAATCTTTCTCGATCAAGCTGACATGTGTAGACCTAACCTCCTTTGCTCGATGACAGTTCGTGAATTTGTAATAGTTCTTGGACAGATTCTCTAGCAGAGGAATTATTTCCAGAGTTATTCTACCCTCTATCTGACTATGATTTGATTACAATATATAACGAATGATGAAAATCGTATCGTGTGTCTTTTATAATAAAAGTCAGACTGGTTTAACTGGCCCGAGGTCTATTTTTTCCACGCCATTTTTGTTAATATTGGTTTATGCACCAGGTTACATTATACAATTTGCTGGTGTTGATGGAGGTTAATTTGATCGTTTAGATTTATTCGTATATTATCTTTGTATTACGAATAAATCTTATTTTCGCCAAGGATGAATTATTTTCTTGGTAAAAGGAATTTGCGTTGTCGCCTCGTTTTGTTACTCGACTTGTGGCGTTATTTTCTTGTACCGGGGCGTCCCGTTTGAAGATTCGCACGCGGATTCTTCCCAGCTGTAACCCGTTTAAAAACATGCTCTGAATGAACCTGTTTCTTATGGTGGTCTTATTTTATATGGTGAATAAAGTTTTATTCGAGACGTTTGTTCAGGCGGACTGTAGTTTGGGAAATAATTACGTGAGAATCTTGGACTTGGGAGCCTCGCTGAAAATCAAGGATGCGCGCATGCGCAAAAAAAAAGTAACTCAAGTCTATAACACCATACATTAATAATAATAATAATATTAAGAATGTAATATTATGATAATAATAAAGATACGGTGTATTAATAATAGGAATGTTAATAATAATTGTTGAGTAAATATAATTTATTCTAATCATCTAATTGGAAATTTTCTTTATAGATTTAAACAGATTAAAGAAACATTGACGTACATAATTATAAGTTTTGTATATGGTCACGAGTCGAAGATAAAATGCAACTAGGATCCAAAATGATTTAAAAAATCAACGTGCCTATTAGCTTCACCTTATAAATATGCAAAACCGACTCTAATTATTTAATTGGGATTCTCTATAACATTCAGAACAGTTTGACGCGAAGAAACACTGATTGTACCTACAATCCATCATCAAACCACGTAATACGGACGACGATCGACGAATTCCGTTACTTCTTCTCATTCTCAAGATTCGCCCCAAGAAGGGAAAGAAAAAAGGTCAAAATCAATCGATAAAATCGTTGGACAACGTAAGAATGGTCCCGGCGCCCTTTTCTCCTTAATTACAAAGGAATGCAAATCGTGCGCGCCGGGGGTAAAAAAGGAGAAAAAGGGAAAAAGAGAGAGAGAGAGAGAGACTCGATTAACAATTCGGTCCGCGACCGTTGAAGGTTACCAAAGTGCAACCTCAGAAATGTTGCGCGACCTGCCTTACCAGCCGTACAGGATATGCTAATGCGACCGCCTCGAAAAACCCTTTGCCTCTTTTCACCTTTTCACTCCTTCTCCTTCTCCATCTCTCTCTTCTTCCTGGGGTAATCTTTCGGGACATTTAAATTTCAAATTCCGCTCGAAAAGCCATCGGCCCTGCCACCTTTTTGCGAGCAGACTACGTCCTCTTCGTCTTCTTCTTCTTCTTCTTCTTCTTCTACTTTTCTGCGCGTTTTCTCGTGTTCGTAAAACCACGATGTGAGTATAGCTACGAAACGTGAGCTGTGTGTATCACAAGGTTAGTCAAAATTATATGTATGTATGTGTGTACAATCATTTACATGTACGTATGTATGTGTACAAGGTACCATGTGTGCATCACCACGCTAGTGAAAATTATAAATAGGCATTTATGCGTGTTATCATTGTATTAGATATATAACACTTTCACTAAATTGAGTCTGGTTTACTATTTCCCTTGTATTACACGACAGTTTATTCATATCTATATAATACGTGGCTCGTACAACAAGATAAAGATAATCAATGTCGTAAGAAGCTGATTTAACAAGTGCAATGGAAATAATACGTAAGAACATATTAAAGAAACAGTAAAAAAATTAAGAAATAAGAATGATCATAAAAAAAATGCAAAAAATTATGAGCATTTCCTTTTTTATGTCTTATATCCCATTTCTTTCTAATAAAAGGAATAATTAAAAAAAAATCATGCTAAAAGATTATGAACATTCCATCTCTTACGTCTTACATCCCAATTCTTCCTAAGCCTGAAGAGAATACAAAAAATGACGCAATATCCCATTTCTCAGCCAAGCTTCTTATCTCCCTGTCAACGATTTCCAAACGAGCCCTGGATATCCGCATACGATTACACACATCGAGTGGCGGAATTAACGCACAAGCAGCGACGCGTGCGGACAGGTGAACCGGAGGTCCAACAGCCTCGAGTTAACTTTCCACGATGCATAACGCGTTAATCGCCCGCCGCATTTTCCGTTGGCCATATGCACGGCACGAGCTAATTCATCGAGGCGAGACCCTCCGCCCTTATTCCTCCCCCAGGAGGGATGGATAAAAGCGCAGGCGTCGCATTTCTCGCAACAGGAACCTTTCCTCGAGGAACTACGTTCGCTGTCCTACGATACATTAAACATGCGCGCACGTATCATCGCCCATCGGCCTTCGCATCCGACACGTGCCAGCCTGCGAGCCGATTATCATTGTAATTCCAGGATTTTCGGCTTTGAGCCTCGACGCCATTTGAATCGAATTAATTT
>JBCFXI010003258.1:0-10647 GCA_038496175.1 Ampulex compressa
TCGTTCATAGATGTTCTCACGCTCTGGGCTACGTGCATTCTTTTAAACCACGCGTCACTTAAAACTAAACCGTGCACTGTCTATATCGCTTTTGTGTCAGCCCTTTCCACACCCGCGTCGGGATACTATTCAGACCAGGCGTCGCACACCTCAGCGACGACTTTTCTACGGCGTCGTCGAACTCTCTCGGTGTAACCCCCCACTCCGGCCGCGAGGCATAGGGTCTGTGCACCACAGAAACCAGCGGTTTCTCTGGGAAGAGCCCACTCACGATTTCCTGCCCCACCCAAGGCTCCAAGGACCTCATCACCGGGGGTCCAGACACCCGAATGCTGGCCAACACTGCCCTATAAAGTCGGCCCCAGGGGTCTCGATTCACAGATTCGAGGAGATGCTGCCAGGACTCCCATTTCGCGCACCGGAACTCCGCCTTGAACGCCCCCTGGCGGTTTGATACTCGCGCCACAGATTGTCGACAGCCGCCAAAGGTCTCCGCCTGGAACGCGCTCGTGTGGTCACCCTACGGGCCCGGGTACAGCACCTTCTTAGCTCCGCTATCTCGTCGGTCCACCAATGGTCACTCTGTTTACTGCGTGGAAGGCGAACGTAGGGAATGGAATCGTCACATGCACGCTCGGCGATCTTCCGTAGGCAGGAGGCTGATCGCTCGGGGTCGTTGGGAGATGGATTCCCGTCCCAGATCCCCACCAAGGTGAACTCGCGCAACACGTTCGAATCCATCTTTCTCAGGTTCCAGCGGATCGGGTAATTCCGCTCTCGTCGTCACCGAACCGCCTCTCGTAGAGCGGCGCCCGCAGCATCCAGCACAAATGTAATATACCGATGATCGGAGAGTGCCTCCCCTTCCTTATCTACTCCCCACCGGCTGATGCTCCGCACCAGAAGAGGGGAACACCAGGTTAAGTCAATTATCGACCATCCACGCCTGGTGTGGAACGTACGGGTCCAGCCCAGGTTTAACAGCCGCAGTCCCAGGTCGCCCACGCCTCCACCATCATTCCCATATCATTAGTGCGAGGCGCCCCCCCCCTCCATCTGGCCGTGGCAGCTGTGAAGTCACCCGTAACGGCAAAGACCTTATCGGGCCTTGTCCGCACCAATACCTCCAGGTCTCGGAGGGTCCAAAGACAGCCAATGTAGGGGCACTGGGAGGAAAGTAGAGGCTAACGGCTATAATGCGGTTCCATCCTACGGCTACGTAGTCTCTCGAAATCTCCACATTCACCGCCGCCACCTGCGCGGGGTCCCACTGCAATTGCGGCTCTGCAGCTACCGGATATGGCCCATCCACCGACGGTGGAAGATCACCGATATGGCAAGATCTTGCGCTGGCCGGAAGTGGCACACATTGATCTGCGCGAACCAACAATCTATGTACCACGCAAAGGTCTCGTCCCTCCGGTTGACACTATACTTTTTTAGCGGCCAATGCCGAAGAGCGCGTCACGGTGTTCGAATCCGTCCGGATTCGCGCGCGAACGTCCGTTCTAGTCGACTCACCCGCAAATGTCTGGGTCGAGGAGGATCCGCCCAGTCCCATCCTATGCCCGTGTTCCAGCCCGCGCTCCTCGTACAATGCGCAGGAGAGGACATTGGGGTAAATCCGTGCTACGTGCCTCTCTTGCCCGCACCGGAAATAACGTTTCTCCCTGTTCGCGGCCTACGTGCAGCCATCCGCCGTGTGTCCATAGGCTCAACACCTGAAGCATTGCTCCGGACGGGGGGCGGGGGTGCCATGGTCACTCATGCACAAGTCCATTACACTCAATTCAGACTTCGCTCCTCTCCCATGTTTTTACACGCCCGACGCTGCTTACCCTCCCAACCTCGCGGAGAATCCGATCTAGGATCTCCACGTCGGCCATGTCCTCGACGTCTGCGGGTCCCGTGCTTCTCGAGGGGAAAACCTCGGGCGTGTCGGGAAGCGCCTCGCTGCTACTCGACCCTTTCACCCCTGACTCCAGAGCGACCCTAGTCTGCTAGTAGTCGAGCAACATCACGCCGAAGGATGCGCGCCCATTCCTTCCCTTTTCCTGTTGGGGAGGAAAATAATTTTCGTCCAAAGAGGCGGATCTCAGAATCCTACTCCTCGTACCCGCTATGTCGCCAGGGGTCCTAAAACTATACCCCGACCTGGAGTCGTCCCCTCTTCCAGAAATTCTCTCAGGAGGGGGAGTAGGGGTGCTCCTGCTTCTTTTGCTGCCTCTCGCCGAGAGCTGTATGGTGTTCGGGACTGCGCATCGCGGCACAGGCTCCCCCTTGGGAAGGCGCTCCGTTCTCTTTCCTCTCAGTTGGTCCGTCGTGGGTTGACGATCCGAGGGTGGCCAGAACCACATCCTCTTTAATAATATATAAGTATAATTCTTCGTATAATAAGATAAGTATGATTTCGGTATCCATGTTAGTGTCAGGTCGTATCAAGACAACCATCCAGTTTCTTTTATCATGGAGAAGATTTCAAATACCGTCCTGCCATTGTTCCCTTAACGGGGTGAGCCTACTTACGCAGGGGGGGGGGCAGGTACCCCGGAGGTTCGCTCGCGACCGCGTATGCCCGCGCGGCCATCCACTCATCGGTGCGTCTAAACCTTGGGTTCGGGTTCGAGGTCAATGGTCGGGGCACAGTATGGTCATACTTCTTAGCGAAGCGAACCCAAGATTACGCTATCGCTATGCGCTTAAGGATAGCTCTACAGTTTGCGTGCATATTCTACGTCCACCGTGCGCGTCGGCCGCCGTTGGAAAGCGAGAAGCGGTGACGTCCTTGTGCCGCCATCGATTGGTCGCGGCCGGCGGCTCCTCGCGGGCGCTGGCCCATCACGAGTAGTCGACGCCAGTCGATTGATCGATCGATCGTTGTCTCGTCGCAGCGGTGACAGATTACTGCCCGAGTGAACTCGGGCCACGGACCACGCGACGGAGGAACGGGCAGCGCGAACGCGGCGGTTCTGGATCTGCATATGTGTGTTTTGCCCTCCGGAAAACCGAAGAGTCGGGGGTGCCTAAGTGTCACGTACCTCCGAGGAAAATAGGACGGGGGAGTGGAAGGAAAGACAAGTGGATATGTAGAGGAAGGAAGATGAGAGAAGATTAAAAGCAGCAGGAAAATTGGTTGGGGATGTCAAGAATAAGGGGCAGTAGGGGAGCACGCGTAAGTCTCTTTCTCGCTATCTGCAACGGGCGACAGGTCTATGACAAGCGTAGGAACGCCTACGCGGCACAGCCCCGAGCGCCAAGATGTGCAAGAGGAAAGAAAAGAAAAGGCGGTGATGGAAGGAGAGCCAAAAAGGCAAGGAAAGGAACGGTAGACGCTGATCACGGAGGAGTGAAGGAGTAGGAAGGGAAGGGTTAAGGTGGAACACGTAACCTTCCGTGTGCAGAAAGTCAAGTCGTGTCTATTACGATGTAAGATGCGACGCAGAGAGAGGAAGGGTTGCCAGTGTTGGGAAGAAGCGGAAAGAGAGAAAAAGACAATAGGTATCGAAAGAGGAAAGGGAGGAAGAGAGGAAGAGTGCCGCGCAATAAGTCGAAACTGAAGCTGATATTCCCGCCACCATGCAACCCTGCGCCGCTGCCGGTTGCCCTGAGAAACGGGCGAGTCAGATTGGGCCCTAACACACAAGACCGAGTCGACGGTCGAGTGATCCACTCTAAAGCCGAACTGGCTGTTGGCCAGATTGGGGCCAGTTCCCAACAGGTGCCCGACGAGGCGGGAAGCTATCCATGCGTTCAAACAGCTTCTCCACGTCGTCGAGTAGACAGATCGGACGGTATGCCGAGGGAGATTCAGCAGGCCGGTCCTCTTTTTTGATCAGAATTAGACGGCGTCGCTTCCACAGTAGGGAGAACTGGTTAGACTGCAGGCAGCCCCAAGGACGCCTCGGGTCTAGACCCATGCACGTTCAGGAATACCATCGGGACCCGGCGCAGTGCGTCGGGCCCCGAGGCGCTTAAAAGCCCTGTACAGCTCCTCTCTTGTGTTGAAATTTTAGGTTTATTTTCCGTGTCTTAAGATTAAGATAGGTTTTATTTAATGCTGTATGCTACACGCTTTCCGATACACGACAGATCGACTGTCGAGGCTTACTACCCGAGCAGCCCATCAGAGAATACAAGTACGGGCCCATCAAAACATCAGCATGTTTCTCTCTCCCTCCTACAGGCTCACGGCATCCGCCTCGCACGCATTCGCCGCATATAGGAGGGTCCAATGTCCTTTTCTATCTGACACACAGTGCTATATATATACCGCACTGCTTTTTCTCAACATCTTGTGACCCCCCAGCTCGTCGGACCAGATGGTGGGGTCCGGCAGATTATCAGGTGGGGGCCGCCGTGACACTCTCCCCGGAGAGTCCGGGAAGAGAGCCGAAACGACCCTCCCAAGAAGCTGGGGATCTAGGAACTCTGTAATTGGAGGGACCCATGGGCGAATCTTACCCATTACCACTCGGTATGGGCGCTCTCATGGGTCCCTATCCAGAGTCCCGAGAAGCTCTTTCCAAGCCTGGGCTTTGGCCGCGCTGATGGCCTGCCTGAGGGCTCCCTGCGCCTCACGGAAGCCCTCGTACAGCTCCGCCACCCACGTCTTGTCGCGGTTGCATCTTCTACGGGCGCGGGTGTATCGACGTCGGGCGCGAACGCAGGTATTACGTACATCCGCAATAACGCTCAGCCACCAGTACACCGCGCGAGACGGGCGAAATCTGACCCGGGGTAAGGCGGCGTTACATACGGCCGTCATTACGCCCCGGAACAACTTGGACTCCGTCCTCGTGTCGACGGGCTCGACCGAATTGCGCTCCGGCCAGGCCACGGCGTGGGCCGCCGCCATCGGGAGGTCCTCGTCTAGTCGCCTAAGCGACCATCGCGGTGGTGCATTGCTCTCCGAGCGGCCGTGTCGGGTCTGGTTTACCCGATGAGTGGCGGCCAGGTCCATCAGGAGGTATTGATGGTCTGAAAGCGTTTCCATCTTGGCCGCCACACGCCAGCCCGACACGCGACATGCAGCGGCAGGGGTTGCCACGTCAGATCGACGATAGACTACCCCCGCCATCTTACGCACGTCGAAGTGGATCCTTGGTTTAAAAGACGGAGCTCCATTTCCGCCACCCAGTCGAGCAACACCCGTGCTCGTGCGTCGTCCCTGGGGAATCCCCACGCCGTGGCATGGACATTAAAATCCCCAGGACGAGTATCGGGCGAGGGGTAAGTCGGGCAACACATTGCCCGACCTCACCCAGGTATGTCTCGAATGCTTTGAGACCGCAGTTGGGCGAGATGTAGCATCCCACCACCGCGATGTCCACCCACTGTTCCGCCGCGTATCTCGCCCCACGCTCAATCAGCGTGAAGTGCGGAGAGTGCGGCATGCCGAATCTGATGATCGCCACGAGGCCGCTCGCGTCCCCCACCCAGTTTAAGTGGTCCAGGACGCGATACGGCTCCGCGATGACCGCCAGCCCGATGTTGCATCCTAGTACCGCCTGGACTATTAGATCCTGAGCCCCGCGCCAGTGGTTAACACGTTGAGCGCGGCGCCAATATTTCTGATCTTTCCGCTCTGCCGGCAGCGAGTGGGCGCTCCTCTAATGGTGCGATAATGTAAGATGATCCGCGACTTTTAAACATACGATTTCGAGCACTGCGTAGGGTTCGTGTCTTGTTACCTTATCGGTTTCGGCTCACTTTTGAAGTCACGTTCAAGATAAAGAACAGTTCCGTTCTTTCTCTTTGAGCTAAGAAAAGAAAAGCTTCTCCAAGAAGCTTTCAGTTGCAAGAAAGTCACACAAGTGTACAGATCGTTTGAGAGTAAAAAATTTTGTTCGTTCTTGAGAATATTTATCGCCCATAAAGCCGAAAATGTTCGAAAGAGAAGACAGTGATACATCAAGCGAAGTTTTCTTATCATTCAGACGTCGCCGGGTATTACGGTTATCGTCATCAGAAGATGATACTTCAGTAGACGAGGAAGCGGAACTTGAGAGAAGAAGTAGGAGAAGAAGCAGAGGTGCTAATAAAATCTGTGACGGAACTGAATGGTTTGATCAAGGGGATAAACCAAATATTGTTCCCTTTACGCGTACCTTGTTACCCTCCCCACGTCAGTGCAAAAACAAATGAGAAAAAAAAATTTGGGGATAAGGGAAACAAAAATCAAAGGGGGGTGAGTCCAGGTGAGGGTGGGAATCCGTTCGCCACGAGTCCTTTTTTGTGATTTCGGGCCGGCTGACAAAAATATATATTTACAAGGGTAAAGGAGAAAAAAAAACAAAAACTCGCAATGCTATTAACTAGCGGGATTATATTCTTACAACTATTAAATTTTGGGACAGAGGTCAGAACCAACGGGACCTTAACGGCGGTTCCCAACAGACTATTAAGAATCCCTATTCTTCCTCTCCCCGCAAGGCTTCCGGAAGCCGAAGGCGCTCCAAGAAGGTTACACGGGCCAGATGGGCCCGTGGCTAGCGGAAAATTTCCCTTCCTCGTACGTACGTGAGTTCGGGCGAAGCCAGGCTTCTATGGCCCTAGAGGATGAATCTCTCCCTCCCGTACGGTAGCGTAGAATTTCTTTTCGTCGAGCTTCCTTCGCTTTCGTAACTTCCTTTTATGGGTCCTCACCGTCTCGACTCCCAAACTCGACTCCTCCTTTTTCTCTCTCTCGGGCCCGTCGCGGTCTCCTCGCCGCGTCGCCTATCGACGATTTTAGACACCAGCCTTCCGTCAGGGCCGTACGAGCCTCTATGTAACTCAAAGGGTTACAACCTCCGGCGCCAAAACAACTAACGAGAAAATGGTTGAAAGAAGTGCGGAAAAAATTTAACAAAGAGGTAGTTACATTTTGTTACATGTGTAAATCCCAGCCATACTTTTGCTTAGAATGCTTTAATAAAGCTCATTAAAACTATATTTGACTACATTTCATTCAGGCGACATTTATCTTTTAACTTTAATACTGCCGGTCCCACCGGACCGATATCGGCCTAACGAAAAGTCTAACGCCGGTCATTGGGGACCGGCGCCGTCCCGGACAAAAGTTCAGCGCCGGTCCCCAGGGACCGGTGCCGCACTCAACGTGTTAAGGTTCGCCTGGAGGAAGCGATGGAACATGAAATCTACTCCATTTCCATGGCCTCCTCCTGGCCAGCTGCCAGTCCTGCTGGCTTCTCTTGCGTCCCCAGACGACGTGCGGCTTCCGGAAAGGCCTTCGGCTGGCTATCTAATCCGGATACGGATGGCGGGTCTAACTGGCCCGTAGGCGGGATCCCCGCCGCGGCCGTGACGTCCCGCGATCTATCCCGGTTACTCCTCCTTTGGAGGGCACCCAGGTCCCAGGTCGCTGCACAATAGGAGGCACGCTGCCAGCGGCTCCATCTTGGCGGAGGACCAGCCGACCAACACGCGGCCGACCGCGGCGATCCTTCTCGCCGCTGCTAGCGGGCATTGGGCCTATATTGAGTCAAGGCGAAAGGGGGAGGAGGTGCGGATTTACCCGGTCTTCACCTCCCCCTTCAGGCACCCGTCCGCCACGGCAATGGCCCGCGCCACATTACGGGGCGAGATGGAGTCGTCCAACCTCCTTAAGCGAATCTCCGCTTTTTTGAAGGGCTGGGCGAGTTTCCCCCTGTTTCCTTCAGGGCTTCCGCTATCTTTGCAGCCAGAGCGGCCGCCTTCGGTCCACTCTGCGGGCCAGTGATCTACAGAAGCAGACACACGGTTGCCGTCCTTCTGGGACGTATGGCAGCGATGCCCAGATCTGCCAGATCTGTTTTAGATCTCGCGGTGGACATCGCCTGCGCATACGTAAGATCCCCCTTTCGGGGGACTCTTAGAGTCACGGCTGCCATTTCTGGCAGCCACGCCAGGCCAACCTTCGGCCTTCGTTGCGCTCCGCTATTACCTCCGTCTTTTCTGACTGCCGCGATCGGCGATCGGGTAACCGGGGCTGCAGTGGTAGCTGCCGTTTGCCGACGCTGCGCCCTCTTCGCCTTACGACCCATTACTTGCGTTCATAATGGGGTGGGGGGCACTGCCACCGGAGCTGGGGCTGCAATCCTTGCTTCGCTCTGCGACGGTTTTTCCCCAGGCCTGCCTGTTCGAGGAACGGACGCTATTGCGCCGCTTTTCCCCACTCCAGCAGGCTCCAGCAACGCCAAATTCTGCCTTCGCGCCCTGGTGCGCACCCGCGTCCTCGACGGGTCTCTCGAGGAAGGGATGAAGGACAATGGCGTGTCGCGTCACTACGCTGATGGAAAACGGGAAACGGGCCTTAAGGCGCCGTGAGTCGTCTCCCCGACCGTCAAAAAGACGAGAGGGCGGAAGAGGTTTGCGCGCAAGCGACGAAAAAACAAAACATGTGCGCCTTCGACGCTTTAGCTCAACTTCGCCGCCAAAAAGCGCGACTTTAACGGGCAGTAGCCTAAAACTAGCGAAAGTGAACGGACGGTCCGAGCAACAGCCAGTCGTGGCACTAATTCATCTAACCGTTACTCGGTGTCCAGGCGACTTGTCCCTATCACGGAAAATCAGGCTGCCCGCTTAGGGCAATTTTGTTGAAAGCGTGTGAGTTGTGCCACGGCGATTCATTGTAAAAGTGGCAAAAGCGTGTGGAGTGATCTCTTGCGAATGGACGTTTGTGAGCGCTCTGCGTTAAGTCATCCAAGATAGCGTCGGCCGCGGCGACCAACCAGTAACATAGCGTCGGCTGCAGCGACCACCCAGTAACATAGCGTCGGCCGTGGCGACCGTCTAAGATAGCGTCGGTTTCGCCGACCATCTTGTACGATAGCGTCAGTTGCGCCGACCATCTTGTGCGATAGCGTCGGTTACGTGATCGGGTGCGCCACCCCACATAAACCGACCAATTGTAAAGCAATAAAAAGGGTTTTTTTTATGCCGGTCTGGCTTTTTCCTTAAATTGACGTGAGTTCATTTTCCTTCCATTTACAGAAAAATTAATTGCTTAACTTAACCAGACTACCATACCACGTAAGGTGTAGAGTCATAACAAAACATGGCGACTGCTCCACGCACGCGAGCTTGCTCTTAAATTTTGCCAGCCTGCCCTCAATAAGGGTGTCAATTTGCTGCAGTAAGAGTGCAGGGGTGCAGGCCGCAGCTGACCCTTCCAGCTCCCTGACAGCCTTTTCCATCTGGCCACACTGAGGTGCCTGGGAGGACGCCACGGATTTTAGTCAAAGTCGGGGTGCTGATGCTACCATCCTTGCTCCTTTTACGTTGTCTGCCTTAGGATTTGTGGGCCCATCCCGCCCCGGGAGAGATAATCGCGCCGTTTTCTTAGAAGCTTCCTGCTTCTTTGCGGCAGCAAGCTCTTCTCGGAGGCTGCCGACCTCCGTCTGGAGCTGGAGATTCTCCCTCTCCAGGAACTCTCCCATTGCCGTGGTACGCTTTAAGAGCTCTAGCCTAGCAGCCCGGACTTCCCTAGCGGCCAGACGCAGGTGGTGGGCATAGTCCGTCCTCAGGTTGCTGGACCTGAGAGAGACGCGCTCCACCACCGCCATCTGGTCCACTAATCAGGACCCCAGATCTCCTGTACGGAATATAGCCATCTCCGCCTGCACGGCAGCGCTTCGCGAGAAGTCCGGCTGTATTCCACAGCCAGGCCCTCCGTTGAGACTATCCTCCTCTTACGGCCTCGGAGGGTCGCCTGCTCTCGGCACGCCATTGATACCGACGATGCGTCGGATTCGCCAGAATAGGCGAATGTCGATGCATTGGCAGCCATAGAAGCCTCTGCCACAGACGATATGCTTCCCGGAGTGCCACATCTGCGCGTTTTGGCCGATGTCATGGCGGTCCTGGCGTTGATGGCCGCCTCTCTCACCAGCCGAACTCTCAGTTGGCTTAAGAGCCCCACTTCGAGAGTAGAGTGCACGGGTATTTCCGACATCCCCTCCACGATGCTTTGATCGGAACCAGCAGCGTCATCTAGCAGCATCTCTCCCAAGCTAACCGCTTGGTAGGTAAGCTGCCCCCTCTCGCCACGAGGGGGTTTCCCACTCCGGTGTCCCCGCCTCCTCTGTCACCCTGGCATTTACGTCTTTTTTTATTGCTATTTGTCAATTCAACTTCACAATGTCGGCAATGCTCAGCTCGCAACGTCTAGTACGCACACGCAGCTTCTCGGCCACCTCCTTGGCGGCGATGACTCTTTTGCTACTACTGTGTCTACTGCAGCGCGCTATCCCTCCCACGATGAGGTCATCGCCGCACGGAGCGCCTCCAGGGACGAAGGGCCACCGATCATTTCTACAAGGCGGGCTCGCTCCGTTTCCCATGGGCTACACTCTGCCAGGGTGTGATGGGACATGTCCGGGACTGTAACCTGTTGAATCGTGCCCGGCTAGATTAGACAGGCTCTTTTCTATTTCTAAGATTCGTGCACGGGACACGCGGAAACGAATGGGAAATTCAGAAAGGTAAGGAATCCGTTTATGTTGCGAATTAACCCCAAGATTTTATATAAAATAAGATGGTTGCGATTTAATGTATATGGAAAAATTTCGTTAAGAATAGCTCGCACTTTCGAACATGTATATAATATAAATATAAATGTATCTATATGTCTATTATATATATGTTCGAAAGTGCGAGCGATATATA
>JBCFXI010003259.1:0-10643 GCA_038496175.1 Ampulex compressa
TTTCGCTATAATGATTTCTATTGAGGATTCGAATTCAAAATAAAATTACGTTTAGGCCCACTTCTGATCAAATTGACTCTTGGTTTTCTCCGTTTTTTTTTTATACGTACTTGAGTGTGTCTCGGCCCTTTCGGAGGTGCCTTTAGATCAGAATGAATAGGAACCTTCGTCGGTTTCTTCAATACGTAGTCGAGTGCGTCTTGAATTCTTTGAGATGCTCCGATTATAAAGAAAGTTAAGTGTTGGTTAATTCCAAATATTTGTACCTTTTTCAATACGTAGTCGAGTGCGTCTCAGATAATTCGAAAACATCTTAGAGTCCACTACTTAATGGAGAGAAACTCGTTTAGAGAACACGCGTACATCTAAGTCTTACTGGTTAATTTTTAAGAACTGGGAGATCGAGGGATTCACTAGTGGAGCTATCGCGTTGTTAACACCTTGAGTAACGAATAACTGAGTGTTGGGCATCCAAAAGCACTGCTTTTTATGCCCAGAAAATCTACTTCCAGGTTACCCCTCCTTAATGAAAATTCCATAGTGCGGCATAATTCGTCCAAGCCTCTATCAAACAGGTGACGAAGTCCGATTCATCAGACTACTAGAATTAGTGATGTTAGTCAAGTTGCTTGAGAATTCCAATAACCTCTGCTTTTTTCTACTACGTTTGGATTGTTGATTAGGTTGTAAGTAGATAATTGTTAAGTTCTGATAATTCTTTATCGTTGGTTTAATTCCCGATTTCTCTTTCATGTTTGCGTCCCAGCGGTGCTCGTCGCAATGTACTTTATTTGTTTGCCCTTGCGGAATACAAAGAGAACTTCGCTCCTTTCATAAACTATCACTGCCTCTCCCTCCCCCGAAGTACATAGAATTCCTTATCCCTTACCCCTGAACATTTCTGAATGTTCACTTGACGACCATGCTCGCACCATTCTCTCTGCCACTTATACTATTTTGGCTACGCTTGACCCTTAACCCACACCAGCTTCTCTCTCCCTCGCTCTCCCTCTCGCTCTCCCCCCTCTCTTCGCAACCCTCACCGTACTCTCGATCCCTCACTTTTTTCCACATCTTTTATCCTATCACTCAACATCCTTCCTCTCATTTTTCCGTCGTCTTTCGTGCCGTGCCTTTCTTTCTCAGCTTCCTTCTCTCTCGCAGCTTCCTCATCCACTGCAGCCGCTCTTTCTCTCGTTAAAAATTCTCAGCTTCTTTTCTCTGCCCTCGTCCCTGCAATCTCGTCCCTGCTTCCATTCTCGCCTTCCTCCTCATACCCATCCACTACATGTTCTCACGTCTTCTCGTTCCTGCCATAAATCGTACATATCCTCTCCCTATCCCTCTTCTGATACCTTCCTTCTCTCATCTCATATGTCACCCTAAACCTTGCCACCCTTTCTTTGCACCAATTCTGCTTAGTCCCTTTCTGATACCTCGGTATTTTTCGCATCCTAACCTTCTTGTATCATTAATTCCATCTCGATCTCTCTATCCTCTCCTACCTTTTTTACCCCTGCACTTCTTTATCCCCCTCTTCCACCTTTCCTCCAACTCCCTTTTCCTCCTTGCTCCTGTTCCTGAGCTACTTCACGGACACCACTTTTCTTTGATAAAGTTCCCTTCTCTATATCTCTCCCGTCGAGCCTTCCCCCTTCTCTTCTGTACAACCTACCAACGCCTCCTTGACTACTCGTTCCCCTGCGCACTTACCAGTTTTCTTTCAAAAGAGAAAAAGTGAGCACTAACGGTGAATGAAGGAAAGATCACGGTGATCAGATTTAAGGAAGGTAAATGTAAAAAGGTTAAATGATGGTGGAGGATAAAGTGGTTAGAAGTGAGGAAGGTAGTGCACCTCAAATACAAGATGAAGTTGGGAGGAGGGGCATGGCGCACAGATAAGGGAGAAGGTGAAGACAGCGATAGCGGTCATGAGGTTCGTCGGGGGATAGGTAAAAGAAAGTTGGCGAGGGGAGATGGGAAAAGAAAATGAAACTGTTTGATTGTCAGAGATCAGTGTGTTGAGTTATGGGACGAAGATCTGGGGATGGAAGGAATTTAAGGAAGTGGAGAAAATATAGGAAAGATATGTAAGGTTGGGTTTAGGGTTGAACGGTAGAACCTACTTTTTCTTACGTGGGGAAAATCTGAATAGATTCCCGGCTCCTTAAGGGGAAAATCGAAGAAGTGCCAGATTCGTACCGGCTAAAATCCTCACGTCGACTATCCTATGCGCAGTTTGGAGCGAGAGCATCAGAAACTACAAGTAACATATCACTTGGTCCCCCACATTGCAGTTCTAAAGGGACGCCCATACTGGGGGAGGGGTCTTAAGGGGTTAGGGGTAGTCAGCGGCGCGAAAAAATAAGTATTTTAAGTAATTTTTTTCTTGCAGTAGGTCAGCTTATTTTATAAAATAATTATTACTAAGTTATTCTATTATATTTTAAGATTATCTGCCAAAAATTAAAAACAACAAAATTGTATTGTAGACAAAGTTATTACCATATTTGTTGGACCTCGTGTCACCAACCGTGTTTTTCGGTGACCGTAGTAACATTTTACTGGTTTATCCAAAATTAATGAAATAAAGAATAATCATTGGTTTAATAGTTAATCTAGTACCTGATCGAAGCTTTTTTCTTTTTTTGAAAATGTACAAAATGGCGGTCTCTAATCGATTACTCACGGTTTTTCAAGGAAGAGATTACTAGTTTATTTTCTATAAAAATGTAAGTTTTAATAGAAAATGATGATCAAAATCGAGATCAAAATGATGATGCGATCAGGCATTAATTTCTTATGCTTGCAATAAGCTGTAAAAGTTTTATTCAAATCTCTCCAGAGGTTTTTGAATTACAGTGGTCACCGATTTCGAAAACATAGTTTCGAGAAAAACGCATTTAAAGTTTTACACTCGATTCATGTATGTGTACTAATGTCTGTACCCCTTGCCGCCACTACCCCCCTTTTGTCACACAGAATTCGCTCGCATTCTGCTCGCAGAAGGAGACTGTTTTTTCTTCCAGGACACGGCGCCTGTACTCCCATGCTAGGCAGAACTCTAGCGTGTATTGCGGCGTGTCCCATGCATCGAGGCAGTGGTGGCGCTATGTTGTCCGTGTCTTCCTGATCCGACATGGGTACAGACAGATCCATTAATTTGTTCCACGACCCCTCAAGGGGACAAGGAGGAGTTGGAATACGACCGTGTCGGTGTTAGGCGGCTGGAGCCAATTGATCCAGATTTATAGACTCTGTGATTGACACGCGCACTATATACAAACTGAGCTGAAATGTATAATTATGGTTGTTACAAAACACATTAACATATTTAGTTATATTATTAATAGAAACGAGAAAATACAACATTATACAGCCTCATATAACTTATTGCTAGCTCAAGAAGGCAGGAAAAGAAGGAAATATCTTTTAAAATTGGAAAAATGTCCTTCAAGAAGAAATTTTTGCATCAGAATTATTACGTATAATGATTTCATAGCATTTAACGATTAAAAGGATTGAATGAAGTAGTTGTGCGAGGTCTGATTATGAATTGTTTCTTTTCGGAGCTATAATACACTTTTTCAGAGTTGTAAAATGGTTCTTTTCAGGGTTATGGCATGACTCTTGACTGAACAATAAGTTATACTAGGCTGTATAATATTGTATTTCCACGTTTCTATGAATAATATAATCAAATATGTGAATATGTATTGTAATACCCATAATTATACATCTCTATTCAGTTTGTAAATAGTGCACGTGTCAATCACACAGTCCACCGCGACGGACGTATTCCAGCTTCTTCTTGCCCCCCTTGAGGGGTCGCGAAACAAATTAATGGATTCGTCCATACGTGCCATGAGGAAATAGCTAAATTGCGCTTAGCAATAATTTTCTTGGACTGTATCGAAGAACACTTCTTACACACGCGAGGAACCTAGAGGAATTTTCTTTTTTTAACGTGGGAAATTTTGCATAGACTTCCCGGCACCCTGGTGAAGCAGCCGGGGATGTGCCGGATTTTTGCCGGCTAGAATCCCCACGACGGCCATCCTATACGCAGAAAAAAGGGGTGCACCAGGAACTACAAGCAACACATCACGGTACCCCCCTCCCGCGCTGCATCGCTTGTGCGACTCTCACTTGGGGGATCGAAGAGACTCCCAACTTACTTGCTAATTTAACGGCGCCGCGCGACCGCTACGCAAACGCCGTCCCCTCGGAGAGTTGCGTGCAATAGCGGTGCGAGCCTCCACTCGGACCGCCTGCAACTCCCAGTGGTGCGACTGGTCCAATGAGCGCCTGAAGGACGAGCTTAGCCGCACCACTAAATAAAAATTAATCCGCTGAAGGCGACAGGGGATGCACACGCCCCCCTCGGCCCCGACCTCTTCCGCGGTGCATCGGGTTCGCGTGTTCGTGGGCTCGCCCCGCGATCTCCTTCTGCAGGATCACTTGCTCGTAGAAGGAGGCCACAGCGCTCCAGGACTCCTCGCTGCTCAGCATCGCTCTTACAACTACCGGCAGCGAGAGATTCCTGCTCTATTTCGTGCTGCAGGACACGGCGCAGGCTTGCCCTCGCTGGGTAATATTCCAGTGTATGCTGCGCCGTGCCCCATGCATTAGGGCAATGGTGGCACTGCGTTGTCCGTTCCTTCTTGATCCGATATAGGTACTCACCGAAACATCCATACCCGGTGAGCATCTGTGTTATCCGGTAGGTCAGCCGTCCCCAGGTCCAGCCCAGCCACTTCTCGAGGCTGGGCAGGACAGCCACGACAACGCGCTGCTCCGTATTAGCGGGTTCGGAGAGGCGTCCGAATCACTTTTCTACAGCACGCTGTTGGGCTTTGTGGCTCCAAATACGCTGGAGGAACTGCGGCAGCAGCATCAATTCCCTATCTGCAGGACTTTGGGAGGAAACAAAGTGTGTAAACCAGTGTAAATTATTAATAAATAAAATAGTAACAATCAGAATAATAAGGAAAAATATACGTATGTAGTTAATATAAACTCGGTTGGCGTAATTGAGGATCAGGCAGCTACAGATATTTCTTTTCTAAATAAATAATTTATTTTTAAAACTCATCTATAATGTGTGTATGCGTACAAATTTTCTCCACGCATACTTTTATTTCCCACACTTCCCCGCCGAGTTGTGAAAATAGTTTAATTCTCGATCGCGAATAATACGAGGTGGCAAGTCGTCGCGCGGATCAAGATGGAGGATGGTCACGCATGCGCACTACATGCATTTATTCCCGCGGTATACAGAACGAGTTCAGTACTTACCCTACTCGAACAACGCACGTTGACCCGTGACGAAAACCCATGATGACGTTGACGAACATCGTGTCCCAAGTCCAAGAATAACCGGGGGAGATAGATTACGAAGAGGGGACTAAACGAGAGCGAGAAGATCGACAGCGGGAGATTATTAACAGCGAGATATTGGAAGTGGACGGATTGTTGGGGGGTAGTCAGCCATGTAGGAAGTGAGTGGATCGGTAGTGGGTGGTCAGTCATATGGGAAGAGAATGGATCGGCAGGGGTGGTCGAGAAGGCAGCACTGTCTGTAAGGTAGGGACATCCGTAAGGTTTGGGCGGGATACCTTTCCCCCCTGTGTCTATGGTTGCATGAACGCACCTAGTTCATCTGCTTACCTCAATATTAGTTTCATAAATATTCGTCGTTTTAAATTCACTAAGACATAATGATCAGAATCCTCGCCACGCATCGGAAGATTGAGTAACGCCCAACCTCGAAGACGGTAGTACGGGGATAGCCTGATGCGTCTTTGCTTAAAACTTATGAAATCCGATTCAAGTGTCAGGCAACGAACCACAAAGCGGTGATTGAGAAAGAACCATCAATAAACGTTAGGCGCTGCTAGTCACCATTTCTATGCAAGTTGTTAGGAGTTCTGACTCTTCGACAAACTTGCAAGAATTAGGGGGATATCTTATCTCATTTTTTTAAAGAATGGTCACTACGACGTACGGCATACCGGGGTGACGTGCGTTGTTTGCCGGTCAGTACCCGATCGCTGTGGCGAATGGGTGCTGAAAAATAAAGACATTGTTAACCTAGTCTGTATTACAGTTGATCCTGACACTCCACCAACCCTGAGTCCCTACATTAGAATCATCGTTGTGAGGGAACTATTGCAGTCACGAAACATTTACTAAAGAAGTGAATAAAGAACAATACACCGTTTTCCCGAAACCTCTCACTGCTTTAGGATTATTTGTTGATCACCCTCATTATTCATCTTTCTTACAATTATCCGCTGCTATCATGGAATTAAATATAGTTCATCTATGGGCGTCGCACCGTAGTCATCGCGATCGCTTACATGGGACATTACCGAGCTTGAAGACATCCAGTTTACTGACATTCTTATAGAATTCTGATACCTTAAAGAAATGCAAATCATATTTATTGAATCCATAATTCGTTTTTACGAGGAAAAAAATGGAATGAAAGTGCAAAATCTGTAATTATATATTACTTTCGTAGAAAAAAAAACTATTGATATAGTTTAATTTCTCGTAAAAAGTATATTTTCATCTGTGTATGATATAATCATTATGTAAAAAGTTAATAAAAATTGGTGTTTTCTAATTGGATAATTTCCTTAACTCCCACCATTTTATGTCAATATCTAATGTAAACGTCTGTGACACACTGCAACGAAATATTTTAATGTAAATATGGGACAGAAAATCTTGCACTCATGTTAGTGTGCAGCATGTTGTTATCGATTAGTGGATTATGTGATTGCGACAGAAGGCCTTGCAAAATGTCTGATAAATTTTCGTAGACCGCGGGACTTTTGAAAACGCGAGGACCGATTCCGGCGAACGCGCAGAACCTGCCTCGCGTCGTCTCTGTTCACTACTATAATCTCCTCCTTCTGCTCCTTGTACCTGAAATATTTTTTTTATCAATACTAGTGCGATTTTTCCGATCAAAATGAAAACAAATACGAGATAATTACGACCACACTTATTTATTTAATGTTTACTAAATAATTGATTTTATTAGCTTTTTAATTGTCATACGAGTATGGGTTACTTTAAAGTTATTTAAAATATCGTTATACATTGTCGTACATGTCGAAATGTAAGCCATGTTTTCACAATTTCCGATGAATGCAATGTAAAGGGTGGGCCATTTAAAAGCTTGTTTTTAAAAACGCTATAAAATGAGTCTACATCAATATTCAAAACAAAATTTTTTTTTATCGTGAAAGTTGGAGTCTCCGATTTAAGAATGAAAAACAATTTCGTTCATGTGGCTCTCTCTGCTGGCCTTACAGTAAGCTATCCCGCGAGTTCAGCTGTCAAGCACTTTTTCGATGATTTCGCTGTCTATGTCGCTAATAACAGTCGCGATGTTATATTTTAAAGCTGGAATTGTCTCTGGATTATCCGCATAACATCGATCCTTAACGGCACACCACAGAAAAAAGTCTAACGGCGTCAAATCGCAGCTCCGCGCAGGCCAATTGACATCTCCAAAACGGCTGATTATTCGGTTGTTAAATTTCTTTTTCACAGCGAACTGATATCGAAGCGGATGGTCATTTGCTTTCAACTCCTGAGTCATCTGGACCTTGTAGGCAAATAATCCGAGGACTTTGTGCAGTATTCTTCTCAGGCTGGTGCGACTAATGGCCAGTTGTTGCGATCGGCGTCGAGTTGATATCGATGGATTCTGTCTCACACTACGGGTCATAGTCTCAATATTCTCGGGAGTGCGCACTGTCCCAGCTCGGAAACCACTTCTGTTATCCAATAACAAGCCTGTCTCACCTACTTTCTTCACCAATTTCATTACAGCGGTTTCGCTTAGCGCTTTTTCACGACCCATATTTTTTTTTCAAAATTTGCACGGTTTTGGGTGAACAACACTGACTTTAAAAATAATTTTTTAATATTTCGAAACGCTCCTCAAGCGAAAACACGATTGTTTTGTGCCGCGGAATATCAGACTGACCAGCTGTTCAAATTTCAAGCAAATCGGTCACACCTGTGTTGCCATATCCTATAATTTAAAACAAACCAGTGAATGGCCCGCCTTGTATAAACCTCGGCGTGATATTTATGATGTAAGAAACACCATTTGTGTGCCATTAATGTGAAAGGAGATACCACTTAAGTGACATTTATGATGAAGGGGACTCCATTCGACAAATGACGTAAAAGCATAAGCGTACGTCACCAATTTATGTGTCAGCAGAGTCTACGTTTGGCAAAAAATCAGGTACTTGTAGCGTATAAAATACATATCTACCGAAGGTATACACTTACTTTTTAAGAAAATATTGGTAGTGCCCGGTGCGGTATTCGGAATCGGCGCCAGCGGGCGCTCCGCCTCAGGCTATTAGGTTCGCGCATACTTCGGCATTCGGAATTGGCGTCAACGGGCGCTCGGCAGTGCAACGGCGCGAGTAATTAGTAGCGCGTTCCTCTAATAGTAGGTGGGTGCCGATTCGTTCGATTTAGCGCTATTACGGAAGAGGCCTTGCTGGTTAGAAGACTATTCTTGTACGGATAGCGAGTTAACTGGGTGTGATTAATAGCGAGACGAGCATTGTGTAAAACCGGATGATTTATTCGGAGCTTAGGCAAGGTGTCACCTCCGTTTGATTTCGGAGTTTTCGACTAGGAGCCTTTGAGAAAAAGTCACTCTTTGTAGAGAATTACTTTTTCTAAACTTGTCTTACATTTTAGTACGTGATTGTTAAGCCGACCGCTGAGATCGTCTTAATTAGAACAGACCTTCTTTGTTCCTTTTCTTTCTTTCCCTTTTTTCTTCCTATATCTATAAACAATGATGCTATAAGTTGCGTCGGACGTAACCGTTGCAGCGGAAGTATAAGTATAATACTCTCTTTCATCCATCGAATTCAACGAATGCCACCTGAAATAACACTAAAGGAATGTCATATCTTCAGTATAGACCCGCCGCTTATCGCAGACGACGAATGCGACCACCCTAAAAGTTAGTCTAAATTCTAAGAAGGAAACAACGAGCTGGCCAGCGAGCCTTGGTCTCCCACCATTGCTCCAAAAATCGTTGCATTGAATAAAACTAGATTGCAGAGACCAAGACGGGGAATTCGTCGATTGTCATTAGTACAGAGAGGAACTTACCCTCTATACGTTGATTGTCTTTTTTTGCGCGACACGACGAAGTAGCGGTCACTAAGTCTCGCCAAGAGCTCGGCAATAATTGTGTAAAGTGTTTGTGGCGACATTTTTAATATTATAAAACCGAAAGACCGTTACCTGTATTGGAGTTACACGATAATAAAAGTTTGTTATTGTGAATACCCGTGATCATTCCCTTTGTGTTAACCCGAAGACATCTTGACCTAACAAAATCCTGGTAAGCTCTGATTCTTCGCCTGTTTCGCATCGTACTCAACAAGGTTCGATCCCATTCCTGGAAGACATCGACTGTATGCTGATACGAAAGTCCGAAGGAGGGAGTACCTTTGACTTGTATTTCGATAAGTATCTCATACGCACAGTGTTCACCACGCTTTACTTGCCGGATTCTGATTCTGATAACAGACTGCGTCGTCTATAAAGATACCGTTGAGTAACAGACCTATTGTTCTGCGTATTACCACCCTGAAACGTAATACGGCCTTGGAACGGCTGAAAACTTAACCTAGCGATTCGAAAACCTTGGGTTCTTCTTTATGAAGACGAGTTACCTTGTGAAGTGCATTTTGCATAGGGACAGAGTTAATATCGAACGTCAGTTGGATTCGAATCATTTTCTGAGCCATTAGCGTAACATGGTGTTCCACTTGATCCTCGCAGTGTCTCTTCTTATCGTTTTTTTTTTTTTTTGCTAGGTTGCTTATTCGCGTTAGCTTTGTGCGTCGCATTTAGAACCTGACAAGACTAAAGATGGTGAACAATATGGTATATATATATGTATAAATATTGCATACTTATCAAACATCTACCTAATAAAAACTATATAATGCAGTTCAGTAGAATTTATGGAAAAGTTATAATACATTAAAAATACTTTCGTATTATTATTTCAAATGTGACTGATAATGTATCTTTCTAATGTAATCGAAGCAATAAAAAAATTAAATTAGTTGTGGATTAAGTATTTAATAAATCAATGGGGTCATAATTATATTATGTTTTATATGATTTTAGTTGAAAAAATTTTACCTATATATTAAACAAAGTTTCAGATAAAGAAAATGTTAAGCTAAGAAAATAATATTACTGCAATAAGAGCTTTCAAGCTGAATTTTCAAAAGAGCCGTGCCGTTTGTTTTATTGTATGCCACATCACATGCTTGGCTGTGTCCGATGTAAATTGCATAGGCGTAGAATAAGTACAGCGACATTTAGCAAGGTGCTTGACAGCAATTATTTTGAATTTTTTACTGTATTACGAATGAACGCGCGGCGAAGTTTGGTACACACTGAATCAATAATTTGTTCCTTGAACTCTGAAGGAGTTAATCCTGTAATACGTCAAAATTAAGTAAATTTTAAATAAATATTTCGTAATTCCTTAAAACAATGTAAATTCTTTAGTTCTATATCATGTTGTACGCTGTCAGCCACCGGTGGCTGACGCGGGCTAAACG
>JBCFXI010003261.1:0-10589 GCA_038496175.1 Ampulex compressa
TATATATATATTTTAATATGTCAAACTACTTGAGTAGTGCCCAACTTTTCATAATTAATTTAATTTAAATATTTATAAATAATTATAAAACAAGTTCACACGCATTTTCTGTGTCTTCTGGATACTCGTCTTGTCCAAAATCAACCAAACTTCTTCCAGATCACCAATTTCACATCTTCCAATTTCTGAAGCAATCCTCGGAGAAATTCTCAGAGTTCTTCATTTCTTCCTACGTAATTAACATTATTTGATGTTTCTTTACATATAATATTACATATAATACATATGTAAAAGTACTTGAAGTGCAAAAGGGCGAACTTCATTTCCAAAAGGGGGAATTTGATTAGCAAAATGGGTGAATTTTAGTATTACTAATTTGGTACGTCGACAAAAGTATTACTAAATTTACGCACATTTACAAATGTATTACTGTATTGACGCCATTTCGTGTCGAGAATATTTTGAGGTTAGGTATACTCGGACGATGCGATAATTTTGCACGCGTATCGCATAAATCGTATTTTTGAAGTGTTGCAAATGGATAATTTTGCATGCGTATCGCATAAATCGTACTTTTAAAGTGTTGCAAAAAGATATAAAAGGCATTTAGCATCGTTTTTTCAATTTGAAGCATCTTAAACGATGTCCAATGGACCTGGTCTCGTTCGAAGTCTACAACAAACGTACTTGGTAATTTGTTAATTATTTATCACCAACCGCAGTAATGTGTACAACATCAAGTTAATTGTCACAAACATCATTTATCAATCGAGTATATCCGGACGATACGATAATTTTGCACGCGAATTTTCCCTGCATCGCATAAATCGTACTTTTGAAGTGTTGCAAAAAAGTATAAAAGGTATTTAGTATCGTTTTTCAATTAAACGATGTCCAATGGACCTGGTCTCGATCGAAGTCTACAACAAACGTACTTGGTAACTTTGTTAATTATTTATCACCAACCGCAGTAACGTGTACATCAAGTTAGTCGTCACAAGCATAATTTTTCAATCGAGTACGATACGATAATTTTGCACGCGAATTTTCCCTGCATCGCATAAATCGTACTTTTGAAGTGTTGCAAAAAAGTATAAAAGGCATTCAGTATCGTTTTTTCAATTTGAAGCATCTTAAACGATGTCCAATGGACCTGGTCTCGTTCGAAGTCTACAACAAACGTACTTGGTAACTTTGTAAGCGAGTTCAAAAGGACCTCCGATGCACGTTGAGGTCCAAGCGCACGTCCCTCCGCGCTGGTAACACCGTGTAACCTCTAGCCGGCACTAGAGTCTATTTTAAGAAACTCACCCGCTGGCTGATGTGCTGCGCGGAGGCAAAAAGCATCCGAGTCGAGTGGGCGCCTCTCGAAAAGCGAGGAGCGACGCGCGGAAAGGGTGTCAAGGTTCGGTTTCGATGGCTACATTTTCAATTTGCCCAAAGGCCAGAGGGGTTGCTCGATGCCTCGACGATTCTCACTTGCGTTAACCCTTTGCGCTCGAGCGGCGCCGATCCGGCGCCCGGCCGGTTTGACGCGGCAACTCGAGCGGCGCCTATACGGCGCCCGGCCGATTTTAAGTATCAACACGCGAAGGGCCGATGATGCTTTCGGCCGACTTGAAGTGTCATATGTTACGACCTTAGTCGTAACTCGATACGTGGAAAGAAAGAGCTGTATATTACAACTCGAGCAACGAGGCTACGGTTATTGTTGTCGTTGCATACGATTTTAGCGGCATCGATCATTAGCGCAACCAGGCTACGGTGTTACAGTCTTTTGTAACTCGAATTGTTTCTAATATAAACGAACCAATGTATTTTTTCAAACCGCTTTTTACCAATACCTTCGTAAAAAAAAATTATGCCTGAAACCAATATATATATATAAAACAAAAATTCGAAAGGAAAACGCTATCTGCAAACTCGATATGGCGAAACTGGCGTGACGTGAACAACGCAGAATTCTAGGCATTTATCGCTGTGACAATCAATATAGGCACAATGTCGTTGGCCAATTTATAAGAATATTGGTCAAGGAATAACGTCGGTTATAAATGACTTTATGGTACTTGTAAAATGTTTCCCTAATTTGGCCGAAATCGTCTCGAGTTGCTGGTTCGCGCAAGCGAAAAAGGCCTCGAGTGCAAAGGGTTAATCGTCACGTACCGCCTCGATTGATCTCGAAGCCTTTTCCAAAGGCTCGATCCTCGCTTGGAATGGCGGAATTGGTTGGTTAGTCAGCGATGGACAGCTTTAACATCTATGGTCGTTCGCTAATGTCGGAATTATCAGACGCGGACAAAGAAATCGGGGGGAGAGAAATTCTACCATTTGGTGCTTCTGTTGGTTTTTGTTAGTAGTGTTTAATTTTGGGTTAGTTTTTAATTTCTTAGGTATGACTTTTGTGTATTATACTTTGGCAATCATTGGCTTGCTGTTAGTAGTGTTCAATTCTGGGTTAGTTCTTCATTTCTTAGGTATGACTTACTTACTATTATACTTACTATTATACTTTGGCAACTGGTCATTGGTTTGCTGTTAGTAGGTTAGTTGGTGTTAGTTCTTAATTTCTTAGGTGTGACTCACTTACTATTATACTTACTATTATACTTTGGCAGCTGGTTTGCTGTTAGTAGTGTTCAATTCTGGGTCAGTTCTTCATTTCTTAGGTATGACTTACTTACTATTATACTTACTATTATACTTTGGCAACTGGTCATTGGTTTGCTGTTAGTAGTGTTCAATTCTGGGTTAGTTCTTCATTTCTTAGGTATGACTTTTGTGTATTATACTCTGGCAACTGGTCATTGGCTTGCTGTTAATAGTGTTCAATTCTGGGTTAGTTCTTCATTTCTTATATGTGCATTTTTATATATTATACTCTGGCAAGTGGTCCTTGCGAGCAGCGATTATGAGACGCCGCCAAAAAAATCGAGGGGAGAGAAATTCTATCATTTGGTGTTTCTGTTGGTTTCTGATAGTAGTGTTCAATTCTGGGTTAGTTCTTCATTTCTTATGCGTGAGTTTTGTGTATTATACTTTGGCAATCATTGGCTTGCTGTTAGTAGTGTTCAATTCTGGGTTAGTTCTTCATTTCTTAGGTATGACTTTTCTGTATTATACTCTGGCAACTGGTAATTAGTTTGCTGTTAGTAGTGTTCAATTCTGGGTCAGTTCTTCATTTCTTAGGTATGACTTTTGTGTATTATATTCTGGCAACTGGTCATTGGTTTGCTGTTAATAGTATTCAATTCTGGGTTATTTCTTCATTTCTTATGTGTGAGTTTTATATATTATACTTTGGCAACTGATCCTTGCGAGCAGCGATTATGAGACGCGGACAAAGAAATCGAGGGGAAAGAAATTCTTGGTGTTTCTGTTGGTTTGCTGTTAATAGTGTTTAATTCTGGGTTAGTTCTTCATTTCTTAGGTATGACTTTTATATATTATACTCTGGCAACTGGTCATTGATTTGCTGTTAATAGTGTTCAATTCTGGGTTATTTCTTCATTTCTTATGTGTGAGTTTTATATATTATACTCTGGCAACTGGTCATTGGTTTGCTGTTAATAGTGTTCAATTCTGGGTCAGTTCTTAATTTTTTAGATATAACTTTTATATATTATACTCTGGCAACTGGTCCTTGCGAGCAGCGATTGATGACACAATAAAAAAAAATGTATAAATCAGTAAATTGAATATGTGCAAAATTGACATCACTGTAGTTTCGAATATTCAACATTCGTATACACTTTCAGGAACCAATTGTGTATGAAAATCGAGAGCTCATTGTAATACTACGCTTCATGGAGTGGCGCGGTATTATCCGCTTGTACACACTGAATCAAAAATTTGTTCCTCGACTGAGGCGCTGATTGGTCCAGATTTATAGACTATGATCGACAAGCGCGCCATTTACAAACTGCGCAGAAATTAATTATGGTTGTTACAATACACATTGACATGTTTAACTGTATTATTCATACATTCGTGCAAATATAACATTATAGAGCCTGATATAACTTATTGCTGATCCAAGAAGGCGGGAAAAAAACGAAATCTCTTTTAAAATGGAAGAAATGTTCTTGAAGAAGAAACTTTGCATCAGAATTATTACGTATAACGATTTCGTAATATTAAGTGCTTGATCAATTGTTCCAATGCAAAATAAATCGTAGCTCAGTCAAGAACCAAGCCATAGCCCTGAAAAGAACTATTTTATAAATCCAAAAAAGTGCATTATAGCTCTGAAAAGAAACGATTAATAATCAGTCCTCGCAGAACTACTTGATTTAATCCTTCAAATCTTAAGACCACAATACATCCATTACTTATTGCATATAACAATTTCGTAACATTTATCGATTGTTGTGGTCACTAAGACCTCAAACACATCCAGTACTTATAATATTTCAAGCAAGAAGAGGTCCAGAAATTAACATACCTTCTTACGTATAATAATTCTGATACAAAAGTTTCTTCTCGAAGAAACATCCTTTCAATTTCAAAAGATAATTCCTTCTTTTCCCGCCTTATTTGACTAATAATAACTTATATCAGCCTCTATAATGTTGCATTTGCACGAATATATGAATAATACAATTAAATACATCATCGTGCATTGTAACAACCATAATTACACATTTCCGCGCAGTTCGTAAATGGCGCGCGTGTCGATCATGGAGTCCATAAATCTGGACCAATCAGCGCCCCAGCCGCCTGACCCCGCCGCCGCCATATTCCAACTCCGCCCCCTTCAGAGGTCGCGGAAGAAATTTTCGATTCAGCGTGTATCCTTCCTTCCCTTACTGCTGTCAGGGTTAAAAGGTGACCTGTTTGGAATGCCTCGACCCCCCCTGCGCTTCCATATATCGCCAGACAAAGGAGGGCGGGGAGGGGGGGGGCACAAGGGCGTCTCAATGTCGCGCTGACAATGCGAGCGAATTCCAGTGCAAAACGGATCAGAAACTTATCCCGCTCACTTCCGCGGCTTTCAAAGCTCGTCCGCGGATAACGAGGCGCGTCTTTATTTTTCCGCTATCCGGCGACAGGCTAAAGGGTTAATTAGCCGCGCCAGGGCTCGGAAGGAAGCGGCGGATGCCGCGAGAAAGGGAAAAAAGGAAGAAAAGGAGAGGAAGAACGAGGGGGAAACGTCAGCGTGGAACAAAAGGAGGCGCGTTTAAATGGCGAACCTGTCGTTCCTTTGCTTTTTTTTCCTTCGCTTCTTTTTTTTTTTCGCGTTTTTGTTTTCCTTTCCTCCTCCCCCCCCCACCACCGCGTCAGGCTCGTTGGCGACATTTCCTCCATCACTGGGAAAACAGACGGCGGATGAGCACAAAGGGGGTCGCGTCCCCCTGCGGTTTCGCGGCGAGATAGGAGGCTGGGGGGTGGAAAAAGGCGGTGAATAGGAAGGCTGAAAGGTGCAACGCGGGGAATTCGAGAGAAAACTGCTGGTTTAGGAGGCTGAATGTAAAGCGAAGATACCATTGGTTGACACTTTAGCCAATCAGCAGTGCTTAACCAATCCGATAAGTGCTTCGTATAGATCCTTTGAACCATTTGCACCACCGGCTGATATATAAGATGCTTATTTTGAAAGTGGCCCAAGTCCGTTTGTCGATTATTTTTCGATAATTGTAGTGACGAGTACGACATTGAATCAATTGTCGTAAAGAAGATTTTGTATTTGAGTATAATCAGACGATACGATAATTTTAGAAACGTGAATTCGGAAATATTGTATCGATACTACTTTATAAATATGTAAGACGAATTAGAGCGAAATACGAGAGGCTTATTACGATATACGAGGGTGGTCCGATAAGTACTTAGCCTACGAAAGAAAAAGGAAAATTTTGGAAAAGCGGCGATCTATTTCTCGACACAGTCTCCCTTTAGGTCGATACACTCGAGCCAGCGATGCTCCAGCTTCTTTAACCCATCTGAAAGAAAAAAACGTTTTTCGGAGGTCTCGTTTTCACGTTGAAACTCGTCGAACCAATTTTCGAGGCTCGCCATCGAAGGAGAAGAGTCACCGTAAACGGCATCCGAGCGCTCTTCGATTTCGCCGCGCGATTTCCCTTCCAAAAATAAGAATCGAATCGCCGAACGATAATCGCTCTTTTTCCATTTTTCTCAAAATTCCTGGACGCGCCCGCTTTCAAACGCCGGCCAAAGCAAAGCTACGAGTCCGATTTGGCTGAAATTTTGACGGTTGCCGTCTACGAGAATATGTTACGCGATGGTATATTTGTCTTACGATAATGGCACCGTCGGCCTGTGAGGCTAAGTACTTATCAAACCACCCTTGTATATAATTCTAAAGCAGTAGTATCGAGTAGTATAATAGTAGTATCAAGGAGACGAATATAGTTAATACGAATATAGAAAAATCTAAGAACTTTAATTCGTTAATACGAATATAGAAAAATCTAGGAACTTTAATTCGTTAATACGAATATAGAAAAATCTAGGAACTTTAATTCGTTAATACGAATATAGAAAAATCTAGGAACTTTGATTCGTTAATACGAATATAGAAAAATCTAGTAACTTTGATTCGTTAATACGAATATAGAAAAATCTAGTAACTTTGATTTGTTAATACGAATATAGAAAAATCTAGTAACTTTGATTCGTTAATACGAATATAGAAAAATCTAGGAACTTTGATTCGTTAATACGAATATAGAAAAATCTAGGAACTTTGATTCGTTAATACGAATATAGAAAAATCTAGGAACTTTGTTAAATTTTAACATGTGCCAGTGCACATTGGTATCTCGATGGTTTCCTCGAAATCGCACGCTTCGGTTTGCCTCCCTAGTTTGTTTCGCTGCGCAAAGTTTCTTCTATCCGCCCGCATAGTCTCTTATCGGCTTTCCCCGATAAAATCGCGAAAACGGAAGTCCGCGCAAAGTTCAACGGATTTTGGCCGAATTTAGCAATGTTCGAGCGGACAATGGCGACGAGAGATAAAATCTTGGACCAGGGAACTGGTTAGGATCGATGCTGGCGCCGATTAGATTTCAACCTGTTAGCTACGGCTGGCTATTTTCCGCGGCGCTGCAATGTTCGAGTTGCGTCTGGTGTCTGGTGTCTGGTAGTGTATTCCACTGTGAAATTGGGTGAGGATAGAGGGATAGAGGTTTCTGAAATTGAATTCATAATGTGCTTAATTAAATTCACCCGTTTGCAAATGGAATTCATACTTTTGTAAATGGAATTCAGCCTTTTGCAAGTGGAATTTATACTTTGTAAATGGAATTCAGCCTTTTGCAAGTGGAATTGATACTTTTGTGAATGGAATTCAGTCTTTTGCAAGTGGAATTGATACTTTTGTAAATGGAATTCAGCCTTTTGCAAGTGGAATTGATACTTTTGTGAATGGAATTCAGTCTTTTGCAAGTGGAATTGATACTTTTGTGAATGGAATTCAGTCTTTTGCAAGTGGAATTGATACTTTTGTGAATGGAATTCAGCCTTTTGCAAGTGGAATTTATACTTTGTAAATGGAATTCAGCCTTTTGCAAGTGGAATTGATACTTTTGTAAATGGAATTCAGTCTTTTGCAAGTGGAATTTATACTTTTATATATGGAATTCAGCCTTTTGCAAATGGAATTCATTGTTTTATAAATGGAATTCAGTCTTCTGCAAATGGAATTTAACCTTTTGCAAATAGAATTCAGCCTTTTGCAAATAGAATTCACCCTTTTCCAAATGGAATTTATCCTTTTATAAACGGAATTCAGTCTTTTGCAAATGGAATTTATCCTTTTAGAAGTAGAATTCACCCTTTTGCAAATGGAATTTAACCTTTTGCAAATAGAATTCACCCTTTTGCAAATGGAATTCATCTTTTTATAAATGGAATTCAGTCTTTTGCAAGTGCAATTTATCCTTTTATAAATGTAATACAGAATTTTGTAAATGGAATTCAACCTTTTGCAAATAGAATTCACCCTTTTGCAAATGGAATTCATCTTTTTAGAAGTGGAATTCAGCCTTGTGCAAATCAAGTACTTTTAAAAAACATCAAATAATGTTCATTCAAACAAGATTAAAAAAAAAATAAACGTCAGCTGTAAAAATTGTTCAAATAATATAACACTTTGTTTTCCCGCCGTATTGACATATTTTTAAAAAAAGTTCAGTCGAATAAATCTTTGACGCATTTTGTTTTATCCTAAAAATAAAAATACTTTTAAAGCAAGTGATTATCTTATTTTTACTATAATATAATTTATAAAATATAATTTACTATAATATAACTACTATATTTTTAGCAACTGCCTGCTTTGCTCAAAGAAAAGTCCAAAGTATCAAAATCGATACCCGCTCCTTTCTCAAACAAAACATATAAAATATGTATCGCGATTTTTTAAATTATTTTTCCCTTTAGCCACTGCAATAAATACACTAACATTTTTTCAAACTAAATTAGAAAATCGGGTTTCTGAGGGATTCTAATCCACGAATCTCAGAAGAATTAATAGCCAATTTAAGGCAAAGCGCGTGAGCGGAATGTTACATTGAGGAAACGTAAAGGTCATTGAAGGTTAAATATTCAGGAGCGTGCTCGAAAGTGACCTCAGAAAAATGAGCATGGATTGCTTTCCAGAATAATAATCGCCGATGTAAGAATGGAGTAAGCGTACCAACTTGTCGGCGCGTCCCAGAAAGAAGACGACCTTACCTTTTTACTGCGTTGCGTTCATAATTTATTTTCAGTCCCTGATAAAAATCCTCGGCTTATAAACTACAACTGATTACATTAGATTACACTCAAAATCTATTCGAGTTAAAAATAGCATCGCACTCGAGTTAAAAATAGTCAATTCATATTTATTTCGATGTAAAAATAAAGGAATGTGGTATTTAAAACGTTTACTTGGCTACTCATTACCTCGAAAAACATGAATTAATTTTACGATGGAGGGAAATTTTTGCAATGTTGCTCGTTTGTTTATTGTTACAAATAAAGGCTGGCGACATCGTTCCTAGAGAAGCCATTTTGTTTAAGTAAATATCTTTTGTCGTGCTCAAAGAATGTATATGCTCTTGTATCTTGCTCATTTCTGTGCTGACAAAACAATTTTAATGTTACATACTTGTTCTTCAACTTGAATTTTGTTGGAATTTATTATTTTTGCGAAGGATAGGGACGAGTTTAATTTTCTTATAGTCAAGCGTTATTAACAGGTTTCTTGCTAAACTGTTTTTGCGCAACTTGTTCAGGCCTCTCAATGTTTTGACTCAAGACAGATATATTATTGCGCGATATTTCATTGCTTCATCGATCCATAAGCAATTAGCTTCCTTATACTAATTATCACATCATTGTGTACCATTTTCGATTGGTAAAAAGACGCACTGTATTCGAGTTTTTTAAATAAAAAACGAGGAGAATGAAATATTCAATAAAAGAGGAAGTAGGTATTTATACGAAGATACCATTTTCTGTTTTTTATTTGTTTTTTTTTTTTTGAAAAGCAAGTTTCAATTATCACACGTAATTATTAATTATTGTACATATAACAATTAAACGAATGAAACATTTTTTGAACGTTTATAAACATTTAGGCGCGACAAGCAAAATTACAAGTTCCACTGCTTAAGTAGAAATAAATAAAGAACGAGCGTTCCAAAAAAGCAACAATGATAAATAATGGGTAAATAATCGATGTTTTTCATGCACACAATGGATTTCATATCGCATTGTCAGCAGTATATATAATTATAAGTAACAAAGAATTACGCTTCAAATTCTCATTTTCTTATCATAACCTCTAAACAATGTAATATAACAGGTAAAAGTACTTCATTAGCAAAAGAGGGGATTTTATTCACAAAAAGATGAATTTGGACTGTTAATTCAAGAGGTCAACGCCCCTTAATTCCAAAACAAATAAACGAAAGAGCAAATTTCATTTGCAAAAGGATGAATTTAATTTACAAAAGGCTCAATTCAATCTAATAAACCTGCGCCATAAATAACGCACGTGGCACGCAATAACTGAAAGTACCACTGCTTAAATAGAAATAAATAAAAAAAACAAGCGTCCCAATGGTAAATCGCGTACAATAGCAGATAATGGGTTAAGAACATCAATGCTAAAAAGAATAAAAAATACTTCAGAAACACGTTTCGCGGTGGAAATTCAGGCCAGAACATTCGCATTCCGAGCCATCGTCCTGTCATGGTGAAATCGTCGGGGTTTCGCAACAATTTCACGTATAAAATCTAAAACAAGCGTATATATGCCGATCGCGGCTCGGATAAGCGCGCATTGTTTTGTTCGCTGCGCGATTCGCACAATGGGGGACATTGCGAAATCTCCTTTAATCGTTTGTCCAGCGCACGTTCTGGAAACGCAATGCTGTGCTTTATCGCGACTCGATAGCCTCATGTCGAAACGAGAGGGAAGCGCTGATTGGTTGGATAAAGGGAGAGGGAGAAGGAGAGATGGTTATAATATTGGGTTGTTCGGAAAGTAATTTCGTTAAGTAAAACCACCTGAACCAGTTTTTTGCCAGCAAGGACCAAAACTTTTATGAGAGGGGAATTATGTTACTGCCAGAAAGATG
>JBCFXI010003262.1:0-10567 GCA_038496175.1 Ampulex compressa
TTAATTAATCTGCCTCATCCCAGGGGAGTGTCGCGTAGGCACGTTGTCCCCGAAAAACCGCGAATCTTCGTAATATAAATCAATATAAAAATCGGTCCCGACGATAGATCGTGACACAGTGCGTAAACGTTTTGAACAATTATTGAGTCCCTCTTTCCAGTTTTTCGATTGTGAAAATGATGTAGTTGTCGAGAGCATTACCTACTCTTTGCAAATCAACCAGAACGTATGTCTTTTAAGCAACATCTTCTAACGTTTCGTTTGCATAATTTCGGTGCACATTTGCAACGTTGAATCCGTCAGTAACAATCTTGTCTTTGGACTTTGAAACAATAATTCTTCTAGCTTCTGCAACTACCATTGCAGTAATGCTTTTGCACTTTAGCTTCCTGTACCTCATAATATGTGATTGTTTTCATGGACGCTTATAAGTATAAGCAAGAATTAGTGTTTCTGAAGATCGTCGTATAGCCCATCGTTAGGTTTTCGGTTACATATTAGCTCATGCTCACGCACACCGTAAACATATGATCGATCTAATGTTTCTTATTCGGTATTAAAATTTCCGCGTACTTTCACGAGATTGGTCCGAGCATCTATGATAAATTGATACTACCAGTTCTGACGCTCGATTTTCTACTAATTCGCGCAGAGTCATTTATTGTAAAGGTGTAGATGAATTCATGAACTCGTGCAATGACTCGGTTAGATTACTGGGTGCTGTGCCAAAAATATATAGGTCGCAAACATCGCAATATTTCTCCAATAGAATCAATCAACATAAAAAAAAGTATAAAACATCCACACATACATACAACAGATCTGGTAAATCATCATTTAGATACACGAAATTGTTTGATTTTAACCAGGAACAAATATTAACGAAGGAAACTTCGTATTATACAAGATTAGTACTAGAGTCTCTATTCATTATTGTGAATGATTCTGTTAACACAAGACGTGAACTGCAATACGTATATAATTACTATCAAGCATTCATTGCACGTTTTATTAAATAACAAATGCCTATGCCGAAATGATACGTATTTCTTATCATTTATAAAAATGTAATATAGTTTGTTTCGATTCAGTACATCTCTTCAAACCTGTATCTAATATATTTACATAATTCATATCAGTCCAACAGAGTTCAACCCATGTCAGTTTTTTCTGATTCTTAACTTTTTAATACTCCCAAATCAAATCTTCCCGCCCACAGAATCATTTTTCTCCCAAAGGTTTGTGCCATTGCCATGCAGAGTTATAATGGTTGTAGGCAGTGTTAGTAACACTCTTTATTAGTTACTTACTTATTTCAGCTTTCCATCATTCGGCCATATACCTTTGACTATTTAGTACGTGTTTAAAGTTTTACAGATGTAACGTTCGCACATTTACCTGGTCACCGGTAAGATCTCTTATTTAAAATTGATTAATAATTACCAAAATAAACCTTATCTGTTTCTTTTTTCTTTCGTTTCTTTTCAATTTTAAAAATGTTTTTGATTCTAATTATGTTATCTATGTACGTTATTACACATAGATGCTGAGGGTCCTAGAAGTACTTCATCCTGAGGATGTACACACTTGTTGTTCGGAACGTCGATTTATGTTCCATTTGGAAATTCCAATGCAAACGGTGATGTTAAACCCTTCTCTTTCATATATTCATACCTTTTGCATCATTTCAACTATCAAAGTAATGTTTCCATGTTTTTAATAACTTATCAACTATTTAACTAACACAGATTTAATTTCAAAATGGATCGATACATGTTATATAAATTTTATTTACACTTAATATTAATTGATGTTTAATGAACACATTTTTGCATTAACCGGGTGTTTTATTTACCGGTGATATTTCTGAAAGTATGCTCATATTTGATTTCGACAAAGAACATGGACCTACTCTTTTCAGTGGCTATTTTTTTTTCATCCTCATTCTCCTCCTTCTTTCCACCTCCGCCCTCGACACTTCTTCTTCTTCTTCTTCATCATTAATCAACGAATCTTCGTACATCTCTCCCATTTTTACGTCCGGTTCTTGCTGCTTGATCTGGTTACTTATATTAACAAACTGATTTAGCAGCTTTACTATCGGCTTTTAGGACTAATCGCAATAAAATTTCAGTCACCATTTTCCCCCTTTTTAACAAGTAATACTTTTTACGTATATTATCGTTCGTTTTTGGAATCTCTCAAATCACATTCCTCTCCTCCGTGATCTCCGCTAACACTTTTCTCTTTCTCGTCCCCTCTCCTTCTCCTCCTCCTCCGGTCTTCTGGCACTCCATTTGCGGTGCAGGTTATGATGGTGCGGATTAAATGCGTGCAATTAAGCGTCCGACAGTAAATTGATCATTTTCTACGGAAGAACGAAATAGACAAATCTTTTTCGGTATCGGCCTTTCTGTATGCCATTATCCTTGTCGATCACCAAAAATCCATACATCTCCTTCCAACAGCTTGTACATATTTCACAAAATTCATCGTAGGACATGTCGGATCATTTACGTGATCGATGTAAGTGTGCCTTAAATTCGTATCATCCTGCTTGAAGAGTATTAGCAAATTTGCATTATCATATATCAAATGTTTAGGAATTTTCCCATAACTCTCACAAAGATAGACTCTATCAATGTTGCCGTACCATCTCATCGAAAAGAAATCCCTTATGGCGTCTTGCATATCGTACGGCAGCGGTTGCTAGTGCTTCCTCGATGGGTATAATGTCGGCGTTGGTCGAATATGTATAATAGGCAATATCGTCTATAGCCGTCAAAAGTCTCTCGAGATATCAATATTTCGAATGCTCCAGAGATTTCGAGTATACGTATACGTTTTTGAAATATACGCCATTTGGAATTTCAATGAAACTCAATATGGGTATTCGTCTTAACGCAATTCAAGGGTTCATATATTAGTGCACGAATGGTGTTTGGTAACAAAGCGCCGTATCGGTGTAACGAATTCACGCATTCGTCAAACATTCGAGATGGCTCCGTAACTCTAATATTGAAGGATGTTTATCAAAACGCATATTGGTATGATATAAATATGTGTCATGTAGGTGCACCACATTTACAGAAAGTTGTCGGCCAGATATGATTATCAGTTTTTTATGATCAATCGATTCGAGCAGTGCCACGGCGGTTTAAAATTCATGCAGCATCTGTTTGAAATTTGTACTGCATCGGTTTGAAATTCGTACTGCACCGGAGTGAAACTCCTACTGCAACGGTTACGTTATGGCATCGAGGTACGTGGACGACGATGGCAAAGAAGGAGGAGCAGCAAGATTATGTGATAAAATCGAAGTGCTTTGGAGTCACCATCCGGTTACTGCCGCCTATAGTTAACGATGCTTCGAACGCTATTGTCGGCAGCAGTTTAGTGCCAATGAAGATCGTGATAAAAGGCCAATATCTTTAGTAATAAATTGGCGCATGTGCGACAGCAGAATAATTGTGAATGGTATTAAAGGCTCACCACTGCCAATCGTCATTTATTCTAATATTGATCGCTGCCAGAGTGCGTGAAACAAGGGTGCGCAGCTCTGCAAGAACAGCCAGAGCCCCAGCATGCAATAATTTGTGTTGTTCCTTTATAATTAATTCGGTTAACCGGGGAGGATTATTGCATGATTATTGCATTTTGGTAATAGGGTAAGCGCGATTCTCGTAGTTGCCCACCGACTCGAATAATACCTAAAGCATCTTTGAAAACATGAAGAGCAAGTAATCGACTATTTCCTAATAACGGTATTCTCCTTTCTAGGCATTGTAATTCAGTGTCGAATTCCCGCTCTTGCGTAAGCTTTATTAGGACAACTATAGCTTGATCAAACTCTGAGACAGTTAACAGTCCTGTGAGCCGTGAGTTGCGATTGCTGGTGTTATAACAAAATCGAAGGCAATATACCACCACGCAAACTAATGTAGCGAGAGTTGAGTATCGACCACCATACTCGCACCACTGTACGTCTTCCAGGTTGACTAAGACGTGTGTGTGGTTCACCCTCTCTGGGATCGTCAAGGTATCTTCTAGTTTCTAAATCCTTTATCAGTTCACTCTGACGATACTATGCCGCGAGAAATAACCTCCACATTCGACTCAAATTTCTGCCCAGCAAATGACTTTTTCAAGTTTGGAAACAAAAAGAAATCGCACAGGGCCAAATCTGGAGAATACGGTGGATGGGCAGCAGTTCGTAGTCTAATTCGATCAATTTGGCAGTGGCGGCGGCGGAGTCTCACGTATGCGCTTGTACTCCGGAGTGAGCAAACGCGGCACTCATCGCCCGCTTTGAAACCCGATCAAAGCAAAACTACGAGTTGTTACGTGCACCGTCCCTATGCCTATGAAAAGGGAAGCGTTACGTGCACTGTCCCTACGCTTATGAAAGGTGAGATAGAGAGATCAAACAATCTAAGTTATCGACACCGGGCGGCTGCGACTCAAAGCCGCGAAACAGTACCCCAATCATAGCAGGAAACGGGGAGAAGATCCGCGAAGACATTAACCCGTCGTCAGTATCACGAATTCTGAGAACCCCAAAACAAAACCGAAATCTAAGACGCATGAAATAGATACGCGTATAGAGTCAAACCATGCCATCGTCATTTTTCCATTAAGCAGGGGTAGTCTATCCCTATATAACAGGGTACTTTAGATCGCGGCCGACAGTGGAAACAGTAGAACACAGTAGAGAACAGTACACTTAGATTTCCATTGCGCAAGTTCGCACTTCGATTTGTGACAGTCTCTCAATCTCCCTGTTAGAAAAGGCTTAAGAATAGTAAGATTCGGACACTTTATAATCATTTTTCCCAAGAGCGTTTTTCTCCATTTAATAGTGGACATTACGATATTTGTGGACTGCCTGAGGCGCACTCGACTGCGTATCGGAGAGTATACAAATATCTGAAACCAAACCGATCTGTCCTGGCTCGAAGTCATCTCCGAAAAGACTGAGGCGCACTCGAATGCATATCGGTGTAACCGAGAAGACCAAGGGTCAGTTTGATGAGAAGTAGATTCAAACGTAAATCTCAAACTGGACAAAAGCTCACTATCAAAACATTTTACTTTAACTTAGAATCTAATTAGAGAGTATTTACACGTTTCTATGAATAATACAATTAAATATGTCAATGTGTATTGTAACAACCATAATTATACGTTCCTGCACAGTTTGTAAATAGCGCGCGTGTCGATCACAGAGTCTATAAATCTCGACCAATTGGCCCCAGCCGCCTGACATCGCCACGGTCGCATTCCAGCTTCTCCTTGCCCCCCTGCAGGGGTCGTGGAACAAATGATTGATTCGGTGTGCACGTTTGACCCAGAAACTATTAATTTCGACAGTCGCGGATGATCCGCGACATAAACTTGGTGACAGCAGTCAGGGATAATCCGTGACAGAGTCCGATTTGGCTGAAATTTTGACCGTAGCTGTCTACGAGAATATATTACACGATAGTATATTTATGGTTTTATATTTGCGATAATGGCACCATCGGGCGGTGAAGCTAAGTACTTATCGGACCACCCTCATAGTTCCACTCATTACGAGAAGTGAGTTCTTGTATTTCAAATACTCTATTAGCTAGAAATGTTTGCCAACGACAAAATTCTGCAGAATACCACGCAACAACAATCTGGGAATCACTCCAATAATATCTGTCTGTTATGATAATACCATATGTCTGAATTACGGTTTAAGCAAGACGGGCCAATAGCAAGGTGCAGCATAATTCCAGACGTAGGAGTGATATATTTTTGATAGTTGTGACCTTTGATTTAAAGCGAAGTAGGTGCATTGTAGAACTTCTAGGTGCATAATCTAATTTTATGTATATACAAGCTCCATACGGTGCTTCGGATGCGTCACAAAATTCGCGCATCACTATTTGATCAGAGCGTAAGTGCACAGCTGTTTTTGGAATTTCGAACATCTGTAAATGATGTAACTGTGATGCAAAGTTCCTCCAAGTTGTATATAAGTCTAAGGGAATAGATTTATCCCAATGGAGATCCAATTTCAATAATTGCTGCAACATAATTTTTGCCCTTATAGTGGCAGGGCTCACTAATCTTAATGGATCGAATATACTGTAATCTTTCCTTTTCTTTTGTCTTTATATTTACTTTATCTATTTAACGAGGTGGGCACCGACTAGTGAAGGAAAAGTTACATATGCTACCTCAAACGTTCCTTATTCCTTTTTTTTATAGTGATTTATTTGATTATAATATAATATTGAGCATGAGGCGACGTGCCGGGATTTCTGATAATCTTATTGAACTATTTAATCTATTTCACCCCTCCCCGCACGGGCGCGCGCGCACGCACGCACGCACGCACGCACCCACCCACCCACCCACCCACCCACACACACACACACACACACACACACACACACACACACACACACACACACACACACACACACACACACACACACACACACACACACACAAATTAATGTATAAAGGAATGGACTCACGTCGGTCGATTTACTAATACGACTTTTAATTCGTTTATGGTTCCTCCTTGTAGGTCAATCTCACCGATTCTTTAGACAATCTCCCAAATTATTACGACGGGGTAAATTTTACCCGGGTGGTCGTCAACCGTGACTTACCCGCAATTGGTGCTAGTCATACGGGGTCTTTCACCTAAAGGAGAATTTCACACTAATTGAATTACGTCTGCACCTTTCAACGTCCCGAACGTGAGTGCCGCCCGATCGCCGGCCCCAGTCCAAGATCGGCACCCCGACCGAGATCTTCGCAATACCATGCGGCATACGGCCCCAATCCACCCATAGTCTGGTCGGTACAATTGCAACCTCTGTTATATTCAGTAGAAAGGTTACAATACATGTAATCATTGAAAGGGTGGCTTGTCTCGTCGATGATGTTTGTAAGTCCGGCCCATAAATCTGATAGCGCAAAACATCAGATTCTAACTTCCAACTCAGACCCAGCGCTTTGTGATCTTTATCCAATTGTTAAGTTCCAATGGGTTGTACCTCACAGTTAGTGCCGGTATCTCGTTGCTCCTCCATTTCCGTAGTTCGAACCCAGCAGTACTTAGATTGTTCTTCACGTACCTCCCAATTTGTTTTACCTATTCGATGGTTCTCTTCTCCGATCAGCAAATCATCTACATAAAAGTCTCTCTTGATAATCTGACTGGCTTCTGAATACAGTTGGACATTCTCGTGAACTAATTAGCATAGACAGCAAATTGCCGAAAATGAGGATTATGTCAAGCCATACGTGATTGTGTTGAGTTTAAATGAGCAGATTGCTTCTTCGGGACTTCGTCTCCACACTATTTGCTGAAAGTTCCTGTCTGCTGTTCTTACTAGCACCTGCCGGTACACTTTAGCAATGTCGGCTCTAATGACCAGTGCATGCTGCCTAAATTTAAGAATAATATCAAACAGGTTTTCATTAACACGTTGTTCAACGGTTGTAGTCACTGAAGAACCGTCAAACACGACACGCAATTTTGTCGTTGTGCTGTCTTCCTTCATAATGACCCTGGGCAGATAATAAGCTGGAGTCTCTGCATTGTCATTACATTACATACCTCTGACATGTGATTCAACTGTTCGTATTCTGCCATGAATTGGTTATACACCTCCTTCAGGGTGGAAAGTCTATCGCTACGCTTCTTCATTGAATGCAAATGCTTAACAGCGACAGTTTTCGAATCATTGAGCTATGAAGAATCTCCTTTAAAAAGCAAGACATCGTCTACTACGTGTTACCGTTGCTCTGAATTTGGCTTCAAATTCCTCGTCTTCGTTAGAGTGCTGAAACATTCTGGCACACTCTTCAATAGTCCAGAATCGTTCAAGCTGTTGCGCAATCTCTGTGTTTTCTACATTGCACAGATAATCAAACTTTTTTGTAGAGTAGGCTCATTCCTTCCCAATTTCATCTGACCGATACAAATCAAATCCCAAAACGTTGAAGCACCAATCAATAAATCCACTTCTCCCGGTACGTTAAAAACTGGATCTGCTAACGAAAGATACCCAAGAAGTCTTCGCACACTGTTGTCCAATAAACAGAATCGGTAGTGGCACCTTATTGACTATGAGGAATGGCAATTATACTTGGAAACCGTTAATTCTCGATTTAACTAGAGTGGATGTCCTCTCTGGTACATTAGAATTCAAACAATCAAAACCCGCTAAGGATGCACTGACCGGAATGTTACACGTGCAAATTGGATGTCCAGCATTACATATATGGCATCTTTGTGATTCTGTCGATGCACACATTTCTACATGAGTCTTGTTTCTTAAATGATATGCTTTTTCTTCAGTAGCCTGAATTTTATGACCCTTTGTTCTATCGATCAAATCTGTTCCCAAGATAGCGCATCTTTCTTTAAGAAAATTAATGCAAACTTCAAAAGGCGCATCGTTCCTATCCTTTAGTTGGAAGCTCGCCCTCCACACTCGGGATCCAACTTATTGCCTAATAAATATATCACTAAAGAGTCCCAAGTATCAGCATGAAGTGTCTTAAATGCATGAATATGACCTTACACATTGTCAAGAAATTGTCGCAATAACGTCCCTGATTTTTCGTACATTGATAGAACATCATGTAACGCCTGTGTATGATAACTTATAATTAAAGTTTCGTTTTCAAAACGTTCCTTCAGAAAGTTCCATACTATAGTGCAATCTTCAGCTGAAGATAGTAATGAGTTAATCACATCTGCCGTAGCAACCTTTATTACGGATTGCAAATAATAAAGCCTTCGCACATCTGACAAACTCGTATTATTGTGAACTTATGCGTTAAAACTATCATAGAAACTTAACCACTCTTCGTAGTTGCCATCAAAAGTAGGCAGGCTTATCATCGATAACATGACGTCTATGTGACTGCTTGCATCAACCGAATTCGCCACCGACTAAGACGCACTGAAACGCATGTCCTGTAAGAGACACTCTATAAAACTATTCGCCAAGCCGTCCAAGCTGTACCAAGAGTCCTCTTTTACTGCTTCTTTCACCAGGTGAGGAAAAATGAGAACTTTACTTAAAAGATTTATTGCCTCTTGTCAAGACGACCTGTCTGTTACGCGTATATTTTACTACTACTAGTTGCTAGGGCCCCTACCAGGTGCCCCCTTACAGCACCTCATCGTCGTACAAACAATGCTATTCTGGATTCACTCGTATGTGGTTTCAACAAAACTACCATTTAAGTTACAGATTCCTGGCTATCTGTTTGGCAGGTCTGGGACACATCTGGAAAAACGCTTAGCGCGAGGCGACCGTGTGATAAATCCACGGGATGCAATTTGTCCAAAACACGATATCGCTTATTTGAAATACAAAGATCTCGCCGAACGTTACGTGACGGATCAAATTAACGTGCCAAAGAATGTATAACTATCCAAGGCGCTACCTTTGGAGGACGATTAACTGCGATAATTACTTGCTACAAACGTTAAAAAAAAGCTCGTAATGGGTATTGAGAAAGTGATAAAGGTGACGAGGGAGAGGAGGAGGAGGAAGAGGCTAAAGGCAACTGGTAGAAGAATAAAAACGGCAAAGTGCGACTAATTTTTGTTGTTACTTGGACTTTTAGACTCACTCGTAGGAGTGGCGGCCGATGTAACCAGCATTATAAAAGAAATCCAAAAAAGTTCAGATACAACTGATGGAACTGCAGCGTTATCATCTTGCCATAGAGTACTAAGGGCTCTACCTTTCTGGTATAGGAAAAAGAAGAGGAGGTAGTGATGGTAATCCAGGAAAAAAACGATAAATTTATTACGAACCCGCGGTCCTGCCACAACCATTCAATCGGGTAAGGCTTATGTGCGATAATTAATCTAGGCCATAGTAAAGGACCAGGAACGCTCTGGGTAACTTACGTTGAATGTCGACATTTTGTCAAATATTACGTAACCTTCTGGAAAATTGTAACCTCCCGTTGAACTGCCCCAGTATCTGGGTCCTGCTTTCGCTGTCACATATAACTATCGACGTGATCAAAAATGGAACGGCACTGAGTGCGATTAGTTGTGCGTAAAACTTCTACAAAAGCTGTAAGGAGCAATGATGAGGTTAAGAAAAAATTACATTTGTACTTGTATCAAGGAAGAGACATTTTTAGTCCCATGTAAAACTTTGTCAGTACATAGTATCGATCACGCTAACATTGTCAGGCAAAGAATCAAGCAATCAAATCAGCAAAGGTTAAGTAGATTTTTAACCACCTTTAGTATAAGTTGTATAAGTACTTAGACGAGAGTTAATAGGAATCTAAGATAGAATGGGAGATAGCGGAACGCAGCAAGAGATCAGAAGTCTGACTTATCGCTATGACTGAGCTGATAAGCTCTTTCTCTATTTCTTTTTAATTGTTCTTATCTCTAGGACAGAACTTTCTAGTCATTCTATTCATTGTACTTATTTTATTAACTGATTTTATATATATAAAACCTTTTTTCTTTGATGTACTCTAATATTTATTTTATCACCGTGATTTAACGTATAGTTTTTTCTTTTAGTGCAGC
>JBCFXI010003263.1:0-10562 GCA_038496175.1 Ampulex compressa
TATATTATATATATCGGTATTGAATATAATCTAAGGCTGGCAATGCCATGAATTATATCAATAGCGCTGAGAATGTCTGGCGAATTTTGATTTTCTCGGTAGAGGGAATAAAATAACGTCGCATTCCCGTGGGTTTCGTAACGGATAAGAGAGTGGCTTAACCTCGAGAAGCCAAAGGTAAAGGAGCGTGGAAGCGTTACGTCCGCACCTAAGCGCGTAGCTTTGACTATCAGAAATCGTCTAATCGACAGCCGAGAACCTATAGAGTCTCGAAAAGGTTTCCCATTCGGAGAAGGAGCAAATGCGAAAGCAGGCGGAAGAAAACGCACGCGCGATTGGCCCGACGAGGATATTCATAACGTGTGAACGGCCACGAGCGTTCGAGCGTGCGTCGAATGGCAGAACGTGCGAGAGCGGAAGCCGGGGAAAACCTGAAACCGCTCAGGTGATTCCGGAATAGCGGAAGTACGCGGGGTCGGACGTAAGTAGCCAAGTTTGCCGTTCGAGGTTCCTCGCGGCTGAGTAACGACCAACTCCCGAAAGAAACCATTCGTAAGAATCTTACGACTTTTAACGAGCCCGCGGTTTACCCGTGAATACTTATCGATCGGCCAAACGAGATTAGCCCGGCTCGATGAGCATCGATACTTATCGCGAATCCCGCGACGCGCCTTAACGATCCCCTTACCCCGAGCTGGCGGTCTTAATTACGAGTCGCGGGAAAAACTCGAGGCGATGCTCGGTGGTACGTTTTTCGCGCGAATAGCTCGCGCCTTTTCTAATCTCTGGGACGAAACTTCGTCAAGAATTGCACGATATACCGGCGGATTTAGGGAACGCCAAGCGAATGACACTTCCCCTTGGCGCTCGGCAGCCTTAATACCGAGTTCAAGCCTCTTACCCTCCTCTCGCCGAGTAAGGATCGATAGTCTGGCATCATTGGGCTCCAACGGCTGATGCGGAGGAGTCGAAGGTGGTGGTGGTGGCCGGGCAGGGGGACGGGGGAAGGAGAGAAGGATGCAGCGGTGGGAAGGTGGATGGTAACGGAGAGGACGGGGACTTTCGCGTAGGGAGTACTGCCGGCTCTACTCGAGGATTAGCATGAATGGCCATCGTCTGCGCCGGCCGAGATAGCAACACGGGCTCTCGCCTATTATTGTTCGGAGAAATTAATCGCATCCATCGCAGATTACTCCGCGATTGCTTTTCCGGAGGTCCGTCCCGGAAAATCCGCCTGCGCTGGCCAACAGCGCCGACAACGTCCACCTGATTATCCCGGCAGACATATGCATTTGCCGTGCCATTTTAGTTATTAAACTTCGATGCTTTTTTTGGCACGGCGCAGGGAGGATCTGTCCGGGTAAGTTATCGGGCTTTTGTTAGCTCGACTTCGACGAACCAACTCTACAAATATTCCTCTTGGAATGAATTAAGAGATAAGCATCCTTGTACTCGGTACCGAAGTAATAAATTGAATAAAATCAGCGGCAAACGCAGAGGATTTATATTCGACTTCCACCGCGAAACAAACAGAATGCTTGAATTCCAGGAGCAGTACTTGTCTTAACGATTTTTTTTAATGGATATGCGAGCGTTATTTTTAGTCTACGTTGTCGTTAATCGTGTTATTATGATATATGTATTATGCGGAAATTAACCCTCGTGCACATTTGATTGATTTTTAAGATTTGATTTCAACGTTAATTTGACATAAACGCGTAACAACGCTGGACACCTTCTGCCTAGCCAAGTCCTTCCTGAAGATTGTCCGTTCTTTGACATTCAAAATGCTCGATGTTGGGTAATAGAAGCACCGGTAATTCACTCCTCTCAAAAGCAGCCATTATGAAGATTTTATCAAAGCGTGTCGCTACTTAGTTAGGTTCCAATCTTAATTACAGCATTGCACCACACACTTTGTCCACGCTTTACACATTGTCGCGTCTCTGTCACATGTAAGCTTTTTAGATGTACGATAATAGTCTTGTCAAACAAAACCTAAAATAGCAACAACCGATGACGGAAGAACCGTTGGAAATGCGAGTACATCGAATGTAGGAACTAATAAGCCGCCGAGGTCTCGCTTCGAGAGTGGAATCAAATTTGCAGCGCGACCGCTTTTGCGAGGCCTTCGACCTGCGTATGTTTTAACCCCGATGTGTCACGGTATAGCACCCTCGAGTAAGCACCGCCAGTTAAGAGAACAGGGCAGCCAAGGAGCGTCGACCTTTGTAAAGGTTTTGATTTGTTGATACTTTATTTTTAGCCTCTCTTTACTTCTAACCACGTTTATAATCTTCCCCAGATTAATACGCGACGTGTAAATGCAAAAATGTATAATACGCATTATGAAAGAACGCATAGAGGCGTACAAGAGTTTTCACAGCAACAAAGCTCCTTTACAAAGTGACTACTATTTCTTCTATACATTTAAATTATCCGTATTCTTAATCTCATTTTCTCAAAAGCTTCAAACCAAGAGATTTAAAATGTCCTTTTCCAGACTAATGGGCGACCTAACGCAAAGAAAAAGACTTCTCGATTGAAGAATAAAATTCCGCATCACGCAAGTAGATATGGATCACGCGCATACGTGTAGGCAATACGACTTTAATTCAGCATGTATTATTCAACGCTTCCTCCGCATGCCTACAGGGTAATTACAGACGCAGTCGTTTATTACAAATCGAGCAATCGAACGAGCCTCGGCTAGATGCTCGTCTCCGTTCCTTCCACCCCGTTCCTCGGCTCTCGACCCGCCGGCCGCGTCGACAACTCGTGAGGAATGATCGTGGCGTTTTCCCGGGTGGACAGTGACAAATAGAGTATACTCTTGCCAGCTCGAAGAAGCGTGTTTTACGCTTTGTTTACCGTTTGTCATGTTATGCAAAGAATCGAGAGAATTTTTGCCCGGCTGCGTACCCGCCGAACCGTTCACGAACCCCGCGCACCGGCATTAGGCGTCCTATGGCTCTGCAACCGACGGTTCTCGGCGGTGCAGAGCCATTAGTCGACGAAATCCGAGAAAGACGGAAGAATCGCGAATTGCCCGAACATTTCTTACAACAGTCTTCGCTTTACATGGCTACAAGACCGTGGTTTATTAACACGCTCGTGGACAGTACAGATTTTATCGGGTTAGAAAAATATATGCCTGATATATCTTTTAACCCTTTGCGATTGGTGAATTCTTCGGATAGGAGTAACAGCTGGTTGGAGCAAATTCAGCTTTTCGGACTTATTTTTTTTTTAATTAAATGTTAGTGGTGTTGTATTATTAGCTTTGTCTCGTCATTTTATACATAATGTGTAAATTGATGCTCCACATCTCTATACCCTAAAAGAATAATTTTGGAGATTTTCTCTACCATTTTGTCGATTTTCATAAATAAGATCATGCCGCCAGACTGACGACGCCGACTTCTATGACAATCCGAAAATGCCGCTACCGCAGCGGCACTGATTGCAAAAGGTTAAACCACTCATGATATGTGAATTTTTATTATTTTTTTGAACAATAAAATTTAGCATTTTACTCCGTATTCTACTTATATATTGAAGAAAACTGTGTAGTTCTCAAACGGTTGCAGAATGGCTCCAAACGCCTTCCTCATGTTTATAAATGAACTAAGTATATAGTCTCACACAGCAAATGTCATCCAGTAGTGTGAGTGGGTGTGAAAGCGACAGTTTAACTATACAACGTTTCCAACCTCGTGAAAGCCCTCTTCAAATACAATATATTTAGGTTCATTTAGAAGAGTGATGGCTTGGATCTAAAAGATATCAATGCTGTTGTACATATGTAAATAAGTTTTCAATATATTTTAGGCGGCGTTGAGTGGTAAATTTTACTAACTCCGTTTTATTAAAACGATTTAGTATAAAACAACAGCCTAAGGTCTTGACAATCCTTCAGATTTCAACCAACTTACAATATCTGTCCGAAACATCTCCAACTTTCAATCACCGTTAGTGATCCTTTCCCTTGCACGATTCATCGCCCGGATCAAAGCGACATATTCCTCGATCGCGAATCTCCTGTTTGATCCACGATCGCGATAAAATCGAATTAAATATTAGCGGACGATTAAGACGAACGAGTACTTTCCCATATGCATGAAATTAATGCGGACGACGGCGTGGTACGAGCCATGTAATATGCATATACGTGCATGCGTGACGGCTCGCAACGTGACGGCCAAGCACGGGTCGTTAGCCGTACGGTTGTTTCGTCGGCGAGTCACGCCTAATCACCGATGAATACAACAATCGCGGCGTGATGAACGATCAGCAAGCAAGCCGGCCTTTATTAACGTCGGGGGTCATATAATTAGATTAGCGCACACCCACCGCGCGACCATCATTTTCCATGGCGATTTTGTGCAGCTCGGAAAACCGGGTCCCTGCTCGGAGCCTGGACGGATTGCGTCCTTTGATGTTGCCATTGGATGACGCAACGTTCTTCCGGTGGATGGAAATCATTTTGGGACACCGTCACGCGGGACGAGATTTAATTCACGCTGGCAAGGGTCGCGCTTTAAACCCCGCCGGCCCCCTGCACGGCACAAAGCTAACTGCGACGTGCAGAAAAAATTACCGCTTTCGTTCCAACGTGAAAAAAAAAATGGATAAAGCTTTGCTTGAGCGACGGCGATCTATTTTGTTGTCGAACCCTTGATTCCGCGTGCCAGAAAACTGTCCGTCTAACCCCCCCGGTATACAGGCACGCACGGGCGTATACACTCGTTTTCTATGGATGGAAAACAATTCTTATGGTAACAAGGTCGTGCGCGAAGAGTTTTCTTTGGTATTGAATTTTGCGAATCATCGTGGCAGAAGCCCTGGCCTGGTGAGGAATTAACTCCCCGGCTGGTATTATCGCGTAATATCGCCAAACAACGGTGAGCTTCGGCAATCGATGAAAACTATTTTGATGCCCTGCGCCAGGATGAAATTTAATTCTTGCGCGTACATTTGTGCGTGCATGCACGAGATGCACGACACCGATGTGACGAAGGGACGCCACTCACGGATCGATAACCCACCGCGTAGCTATTATGCAGATGTAATTTGGCCGGCAAACACACTACCGGCTCCGATTCTCATCCGACTGCCATTCTTCTTCCGTCCGTTTCACCGTTGTCTTCTGCTTTCGATTAGCCTGGACTTTGTTACCTTTGACCGATCGATAAACAATTAATCGTCGCAATGCAAATTCCCATTATCGATACGATAAACGGAGAGCGTAAACATGCTCTTGATAAGAACACCGATAAGCCAATATTCGAAGTCGACGGCTTTTGATATCAAGGACTTGTTTCCACAAATTTCTAACGAATTTCTGTGAAACGATTCGTTAAGATTCGAGTTCCCTCTTACGATCGCCCGATGATACTTAACAATCGGGGATTTAATCAGTTGCTCGCGCCATATTTCGATTTTACCTGGTACGTTGAAAACTCAGAAACCTTAGAGAGGAAACACGATCCAACGAAGATGGCCACACTTAATGGTAATTGCCGAAGAGCGACGTAGGGCTGGGATAATTACGGGTAATCACGGGCACTCTGACCATAATTAAAACGCTCTACCGTGCATGACATCGATCAAGCTGCCTCTAGAGTCAGGTTAGTCCGAGCAGCTATCAATAACTATCAATTGAGCCCATCATAGTAAGGTTGGATCTCCCGGATCGTAACTCGAGCGATTCGTAAACGGGCGAAGGAAAGGGAGACATCCATCATTTTCGAGAACCTGTCTAACCTTACGTCGCTGGAAGCACTTGGCCTGGGTCAGAGCGGATAAAGAGACGATAAAGAAGCGTAGCTGGTGTCAGCATCGTCGGTCCTTCCCTTTTCATTGCTCCCCGCGAGGTCTTGGAAAGTCCATTAGCCCAGCACTGATGCGGTAGAGCGTAAAACAGTTATTCGGATATCATACATCAATTGCACGGACACGTCATTACCGTCGTCCTGGTTGTCGCATGGATGTGAATAAATTTCAGAAATCCCATTTGCAGCGCTGTATTTAGAATTTCGAAATGTACAGCAGCGGCGATATCGTCGATGAGTCCAATGCGCGTCAGAATATAAATCGTATTTTTTTTATCTGCATCAAGCTCAGTTGCGTCAGGTAGCAGCTGGCATAGAAGACGAATGGATTTGTTACTCAATACTCTCATGTGTCCCGCTTTATTTATGCCACATCATATTTGCCTGCTTACATTTATGGTGGGTTAATAAATAAACTGGTATTAATAACTCCAACCTCTGAATATGCGTCAGTATTTCCTAAAATTTATACAGCGTTTTTGCTATGAATTATGCACCAACTTTCGATATATTTCATGATCATCCGAACGTTTTGCGAAACTCGTAACTGGCGAGTTTTACTGACACATTCAGATCTGGAATCAAGTTCACGATTGAAAGATGACTAGTGTTTTTCCAAGGACATTCTATTAGCCTTTTCTCGTATATTTCTCAAAGATAGATGTTCAAGCAGGGACCTTGTACGTTTATGGAATACAAGATGGCTAAGTTAAAACTTTGTGATTAGCAGTGATCGTGTTTCACGCATTTCATCGCCATTGGAAATACAGTTTAATAAAGTGGTGTATCACAGCGTGAACGTCTGTGTGTGCTACTCCCGCATCATGGTATTACGTTTCTAGCTAATGGAAATGGGCGATGGGAATGACATAGAAATGTAGAGAGAATGGAGTATTCCTGATGTTTCTGGACTTCGAAACACGATCATTCGACCAGTTATCTCTGATAATCGAGCAAATTTCATCCACTGCCTCTACAAATGTATTAATTCGTGATTCCATTGCGCACCGATATGCTTTTGACAATACGCCGTAGAACACATCGAATAATAGAAATGGCTTTCAGCATTGTTAGAAATTTGGTAAACACTGTGTGCAATTCAATATTAATAAATGGCACAATGTTTCTACAAACTTTTTACGCGTGCACAACCGATCGTACGCTCCGATTACCGCCTACCCTATCGCGTTCCTCGTATGGAAGAATCAAATTCCAATCGTGTCAGAATATCGTCATTGATTTTTCACCCGGCTGCCTCTAAAATAAAAACCAATTTAAATAGAGTAAAAAATAACGCCTACGTAAAGTAGGAGATTCGGGATTTCTGGGTTACCAAAGAGGTGGCCGAGATTTAACTTCGAGGAAGTTCGTGGTGGAAACTTTTAGGGTCGTCAAAAAAAAAAACGTAATGCCGACAAGGTCCGGGAATATCCAGTGGGCACGTAGAGGGGGGGGGACTACAATTTCCACGGTAAAGGCGTTCAAAGAACGCAGAGCGATAGCGGTTTACAATTTCTCTCGGCCATATAATTATCAGCCAAGAGAATCTTTATGGCCGGATCGTAAAGCTTAAAACGGCTCGAAAGCTCGCCTCGAATTAATATGGGATATCTGCCGCGACTGCCGGCCGTAGGAAGTCTCGAAATTACAGCGGAAAAGGAGGCGAGTGAGAGAGAAAGCGGGAAGGGAGATCTTTTACAGCGTACGTACGCCGCAAGCCGCAGGCTAGTGCCTTCGCCCTAACCCCGTGGCTCTTTGTTTGCCGACGTATGATAATTATCGTCGCGACCATAACGACGTTTAACGACATTTAACAACTAACTCGTTGTAACTACATCGTTGGCGTGTAATGAAACGCATTTTCTCTCTTGCCTCGTGACTCACGCCACGATTCTACCGTGGCCGCCTGCATTAGTGCAGAGTAAAGCGCATCCGTAGATTCCATCGAGTAGCATTAAGCTGCTCGAACGTGTTTCTTTAAAGCATGTCGTTTCGTAACGAGCGCTATTTCTTTCTCGTTCTCTCTACCCCCTAAACGAGTAAAAGCCCGGACAAAATTGCGCCCGTGAACAGAAGGAGATAAGCCAAGATTTTACGGGGGAAGAGAAAGGATGGTGTCCTGGAATGCAGATGATCCCTGACGATGATAGAGATTCTGTGAAGAAGTGCTGGTATCTCGCTTCCTGTTTGGACCATCGGTTAACGGCCGAAATCTTTTCCGTAAGCTTCAAAGGATGCGCTGATATCAGAAACTTCTGCCGGATCGAATGGCGGGATACGAGTTGATTCCGAGTTCGAGAGTCGGAGAAGATAGCGCCGGAGCCTGGCTCATATCCCGGCGTTATATCCACTCTGTAAACCAGAAGCAGGCTAAGCGCCATATGGCTTCGATGCGCACGTTCAACCGCGCCTCTCGTTGAGTTATCCAGACGCAAAGATATTTTTGGTGCACTCGAACCATACGATGCCTCGAACGGGTCATCCCACGGTCGGAAATTGAATCGAGGCTACTTTGAAGAATCCTGCCTCGCGGTGGCACGCAATATAATTTTCTTCGACAAGTCTGACGATAAATTCGGGCTTACAACGGTCACGTTTTATACTTAGAGTACCATATATGTCACAGGTAAGGATTATTGAAGTCGACCATAATCGTATATTCGTTGCAGGAAATATTTTTAGACACTGGTACGAATGTCCAACGTTTGCAGGCACAGTGTGTATCAAGCTTCTTATAATCGTCTCAGAAATCACAGTCAAGAATAATTTATTCACGAGGCGCAAATTACGCTACGGGCATTATAAGATTTCTCCGATCAGTACGTTAACCAGTTTATTTTTTTACTCTATACGTATACTGATCGAAGTAATATCTACCAGATGCGCGAACGTTAAACTTGCACGTCAGAAAATCGTGCTCATATTTCATCCACTCCTTATCGACACTTTGAGAATTGAACTGCGCTGCAAATAGACGGTTATATTAAAGGTACAGTAAGAAAACCGTACGCGCTGTGAATTGATATTTTGCCACCGATCGCGCAACGGTGCCCCTTCCCTTTTGGTTTCGATCCTCCGAATATTTTACACTTAAAGGGTTAAAAGAAACACGGCGCGGCCGAGCAGAGGGCAGCATTAGCCGAAATTACCACTTGGCAACTGCGAAACTGCCGAGAGGCTGCCTCCGGAGTTGTCGCAGCGGATCCGAGCGGACGAAAGCGGGGTGCTGGCACCCTTATTAGGTTACAGTCATCCGGCGGCGGAGCACGAGGCAGGGGCTAGAAGGGGGGTTCGCGCAAAATATTCCTCGAGATTAACGCCCTTCCCGGATGCCACGGTAATCCGGTATACGCCAGCGGAGTAAGTCGAGGAGGACCGGCAAAAATGAAGAAGAAGCGTTTGCGTTGATGCCAAAACTTGCATTAGCACACTATCCTCGGATTATCTGGCTCCGCGCTATGGCAAGTAGGCGAATCGTGTACACAATGCTGGAACCCCTGGGGTGGAGGGTTGTGGAACCTTATTTATTATCTTCCGATGAATGGCAGGGCCCAAAAAAGGTTGCGCAGTCTTTGGCATCTTCGGTTAAAGTACATATTTACATTTATGCCGGTTCACGGTATCGACGTACACGTAATGCTCCCATGATCCGAGCTCTCGAACGGATGTACAGAGGGATCTAGATTTTGCAAAGGGCTTTGCCAGATTCTGTGCTGAAAAAAGGCTCGGTACGACGTAGGTGTCGTTGGAAAGGAAGAGGTTACCATTGCTTTGCGGCCATTACGAAGGAATTGGATAATGGTCATGGAAATAATTGAAATTAAATACTCGGTAAAGTATCCGTGAACCTCACGTGCATAATGTTAACCACGATTTAATATGTAGACTGTAAAAGACAGAAAAGAGATATAAACGAAATCTGAATAAGATAACTCATGGTTTTCTTGGACTTCCACTTGCTCGTGTATTGCAAATTGATAATAATTTGGTCTTGCAGAGCAATCAGCACTTAAATGTATAAGGCGAATATATGCAACGCATAAATACAGACGTTTCGATGTTTCAGCTTGATTGTGAGCCCTTATCAAGGAATTTATTAAATCCTAAATGTTTACAAAGAAAATATAAAGAGTGAAATAACTGTGGATAACAGTACTAATAAGGGAAACATTTTTTTGTGAAACTTAATTAATGTACAAATCATGTGTTACTTAGGTTAAAGACAAAACACAGGTAAAAGTTGGCAGAATTACATAGTTTCACCTCGCGTGTTTCTATAACAAAGATGTGTGGAAGAAGATTAAGAGAAAAAGCGGACCGCTCCTTGTAAAAGCAACATTCTAAATGCACTCATAAGATAAGAATATAGAGCTTAAGTTATCACTGCCAGGATGTACAAAGGCAAGCAATTGCATTCTACATGCGAGCATTACGAAATTTAAATATGGTTCAAAGAGATGTGCAATTGGTCATTAGAATATAATATGGAGGTATAGTTCATCTATTGTGATTGGTTCCAAGAAACTATCAGTCGTTATTAATATGGTGTACAATTTATCATAAACAAGATTTAAATTATCGGTATCTGCAAGTTGAGGGGATGCGCTTCACTTTTAACCCTTTGCGGACGAGCGGCGGATATATCCGCCCAAGCCTTTTTACCGTTGCGGACGAGTGTCGGATATATCCGCCCAACTCTCGCGCTGCGGCTAGCGTACGTCTGCCGTC
>JBCFXI010003264.1:0-10543 GCA_038496175.1 Ampulex compressa
TGTTGGACCAGAATGGCCAATATATAATTTAATAAAATATTTATTCATTATACGAAAACTGTCTTTCATGTTCCCCAAAAAACGAAATGACTTTCCGAACAACCCAATACTTTAAATCGAATATTCCGACTTTCAACTCGCATCCGATGAACTTCGACATTCGATAAATACCCCAGCATCAATTAACCGCAATCGAAATCATTCGAGGATAATAAACCAGGCGTTGATATCTCGAAGCCATTTCCAGGACTTCCGCCGATTTTCCAGAGTAAGGAAAAACCAGGGGCGGTCGTTAATCCATAAATATGTTTCGTTGGCGCCTCGATTCGCCAATGCAGCGAGCGCTGCTCCTCGATACGAAAAAGCCAGAGGGTAGAAACAGCGGCGATAAGCGTAACCGATAGCGGATATCACTTTGAGACCGGAGAGGAGCGGCTTCCGCGAATAAACCGGCGCGGTTCAATTAACCCGGACGAATAATTGGGTATTTACGAGCTTTGCGATTTCCTCCAGGCGCGAGTATTGCGCTTAAAGGCCCTCGGCCAGATCGACCAGGCGCTTTTACCCAGTTTTCGCCAAGTTCCTCCCCCCCTTCCCTCTCCTCCCCTCCCCCCACTCCGCCATCGGCGCGTTAATCGAGCGCCTTGGCATATTTCAAGGTTCATTAAAAGCGCAATAATGAAGAAGTCCCGGCTCCTCGAGTTTCTCGGCAACGACCGATCGAAACTTTTCGCCACCGCCCTTCCTTCACTCCTCCTCCCCCTTCTCCTCCTCCAGCCAGCTGCCCTCCTTTCTTTCTCACCCTCGAAACTTTGCCCGGCAAGACTTTGGGCAAAGGCGAAATGAAAGGCCCCGGAGTCTCGAAAAAATCCGATAACACCTCGGAGTTTTTTTCCCTCGGAAAACAAACCTAAATAACGTCCAACTAATTTTCTCCCCCCTCTTCCTTTTTTTTTTTTTCTTCAACTTTCTTCCCAGAGGAGTGTACGGGAAATATGGCTGGTTGAAAAGTTGATCGCGCAAAAAGATGGATTTTTTTAGCATCCGAAACACGGTACCCCTAATGGGAGTGGGAGGGGTGGTTAATTTTCGCGGCTCAAATTCCGGTCGTAAAGGGAGAATCCTTTCGTCGATCCCTCGCGCGATCGATGCTTAATAGGATTAAGAGAGCCGCCGCCGAGTATCGCTTAGCGAGGCCCTCGTCGGGCGACTCTTAATTAAGCCCACGGTTCGGCCATTAAAGGCCAGGAGCGCGGCATAAAACTCGGGATGTATCGTGGCATCGTTGAAGGCCGATTGAGGCGCGCGGCCATTTAAAGGGTGCGTGTCCTCCATTGACGACAAAAGTCGACTGTCCGCCGCCTCTCGCGAACGATGATACGGCCCTGGTGAAGAACTACGGTGGTGTAGTGGATAGAGGCTCCATGTTTTCTATGCGATATGCGTAACGTAGCTCTGGTGGTTCGGTATCTACCTTAACACTGTTCCTACCAGGAGCGATCGGTGTTTTCTTCGAAAAATTGTGGAATTTTCCGACGCGGTCACTTCTGAGATTCTTCGTGACTTTCTTGCAGCATAAGGATCGATAAATGCATGTATCGACATTCTTTCCTTTTCTTCGAGGATACATTTATCCTCGATAGGATACATTTTCTTCGAGGATTCATTTATCCGCGAACGATGCCGATTGACGCTCTGCTCCTTCTTTTTCGTCGAAATATCCTTAAAAAAAGAACCTTGGCTACCCAATGTGTTAAAGAGAGACTGCTGATCACGCAGGTTGTTTACGATTATTCGAAAGAAAATTAGTAATCTCGAGAGGAAACTCTGACAGCGCCTTGCGAATTGAATTGACGCCCGTGACCAAACACCTCTACACGGTTCACCACGATACGCGAAGACCAAATGACCTTAGCAGTCGGTGCCAAAAAAAACGAATTTAAAAAACTGAAAAAAGCCCTGATAAATCCACCTCTTCTGGTCTTCGCGCCTCCACCTTGAAGAGAGGCAAGCCAGCTCCGCAGGTGGAACGAAGGCGCCGTATCGATTTCAATGCACGCGTCGAACGTGCGGCCAAAGCGGTCCTGCAGGCCTTAGCCCATTAAACTTTTACGATTTAAGTTTCCGCCACCTGTGAAGCGGCCAAGGCTCCGCGATACATCGGCGCCACCGCGAATAAAAAGCGCCCTTCCACGCGGCGTGTCCGATCGCGGCTGGCCCGGGGCCGAGCGATGGAGGTACAAGGGCCAGGCGCTGGACTTTGTCCGAGGCTGCAACTACTTTCCAGGGCCCCTGGGCAATGGAAACTCGTGCGTATCGTCGAGCACTCGACCCCCTTTTTTTTTTTTTTTTGAGCTTGCTCGCTCTTCTTCTCGTTGGATGGCGGGGCTCGAATTCGAGCGCTGCATCGCACGTACTTGGGAAACTTTGGGCTTGCCGGGGAGCGTGTTATTGCGAGGGGATGGATGGTTGTGAGTGCGAGTATGTGGAATGAGGGGGGAGTTGATAGTTTAATGGATTCGATGAGCTTTGTCGTATCTTGTTTTACGTGGCGGATCTTTGGTTTTATAGGGTGTGGAATTTATGTTGTGCACTTGTTTGTGTAGTTATGCACGCTGTTTATGTTATATAGTTATTTATTGCGCTCGCGAAGAGTTTCTGCTTGAAGGAGAAATTATTGAACTAGTACGATAGGAGAAGTGTCCAGGTGGGAATCGATTATTCGTCGAACATGTGAGAATGTGAAAGTGATTCATTGTGGGAGAGAACGAATATTATCAAGAATATACGATCGAGAGTGTCTCGACTGTAAGGCGACTAAAGCAGAGGGATTGGGCCAGATTCGGCTGATGCGCGGCTTCGAGGAATGCGCGTGGACGATGATCGTGCGAATATGTACCAATCCGAGGCTGTGAATACGGAAATCATGAGCGAGGAGGGCGGAGCCCAGAGGAGTCACGAAGTATCGCAGAGACCCAGAATACAGAATCAGAATCGCAGACGCTCCAACGACCCAACCCTTGCAAACCAACCCCGCCATATTATAAACCGACCAATCCCCTCGCGAACGTAATGGAGACGCATTTAAACATCGACTCGCAGTTTGCCTCGCGCGACTCGCGGAAGAAGGAACTCCCGTATCGCTCCTTGGGTTTGCTTATTAACGCGAGGGTAACGAGGCGGGTAACGAGGCTTGATGTGAAAAAAGCGCCGCTGTTAATACGCCACGCCAATTAATGCCCCTTGTTTATCATAGAACCCGACCCCTGGCTCTGCGCCATAATTATGTCCAGTTAATTATCGCGCACTGTGCCGTGAAATCGTTGCAAAGCGCGCGTCAGTTTTGCGGCCCGCAAAAAAGGCCGAGCAAGCGGGATGAATAAAGCGGTGTACGAGCGCGTTACACCGGCCGCGATTTCGGCCGAAGCACCGAAATAATTTCCGAATATAAAGGGAATTCGGGTCGGCATCCGGCCGCGAAAATAAACGCCGCGTGTCGATTCGACGATGGGACAATGGCGCTGCATGGAAAAAACTACTGTAATCCTCAGCGCGGATGGAGTGTCAATGCGTCTCGCGCATATTTAACCGATCGTCTAATTCGAGCCGACGATCGACCGTCGTTTGTGCCTGACCCGATGTCGGATATTAAAGGTCCACGCTGAAGGAACCGAAGCTGTTATTTTCATATTGGGTATATTCGCGCGTAACCTTTGCCAAAATAATTTCCCTCGATCGACCTGCGGGCCATCGTGTATATCGCTTCTCGATTGTTCGTACAGGATTGAGTATATCGACCGTTAATGTATGCGTATGTAATTGTTTATATGGACCGTTTATTTTGAAAGTGGTGTAAGTCCATTTCCTCTTGTTTCGAGAAAATTAAAGGTAAGGATGTTTGTCGATCGAAAAATATCGGTTAATATTACCGGGCATGGCAATGTCTCTACTTGTATATTGTACAAATGTAAAAAGCAGTGGCCACTCATCTTGTCACCTGTCTATCAAAATGGACTTACACCACTTTCATAATTAATGGCTGCGGAATTTCTTTTATCGGTTAATATTAAATTGAACGAAGCGTTGGTATTTGTTAAGGTATTAAATATTAGCTGGTTATGAACAAAAAGTTTACGCTAAATTCAGCATAAATCACGTGATATCTCAGTTTTTTCTTTAAATGGTCTTACACCACTTTCAAAATAAACGGTCGATATATTGTACGCACAACCGAAGGGGTTGTTGCTCGTTCGATAAATCGTATATAAGAATATTAGGTTGGTGAGAAGAAAATCCATTATTTCTACGTAAACTTCGAGACTTTATTTAACATTATTTCTATGAGAGAGAGGCTTTATGATACTATCTATAAAATGGCAACGGTTTATAGAACAAAACAGTGCATATTGGATAAAAATTGGTAATTAAAAACGAGTTAAATAAAGTCTCGAAGTTCACGTAAAGCAATGGATTTCTTTATCTCCAACCTAATATAAGGAGGGGCTACGTAAGAAAGCACAAGACATAACGAACAACAAATCCCACGCCTCACCTTTTTAACCTCGAGTCTCTAACGACGAGTGGAGGACCGCTCGCATGAGGTACAGTACCTCACATCACCTTTCACTCGCACCAGTACAGCCCGCTACATCTACTCTATTACTATATTAAACATGACTAATAACGCGATTGACAGTAGGTCCGTGATAAATACCAAAGTAATGCGATTGTTTTGCGGATTTTTGGCAAGTTCCGTGAACCATGTGGACTTTTCATCACAGACGAGGCGCCCTTTTTCCATGGCTCAAAAAAATCTCTGGCCGGAAATGCGCGAAGTTAACGTGACGGAAGGGCGTCGCAGGTGGCCCGTGAAACGGGCGAAATGCGCTTTGTGCGCTTTGTGCGCTTTACGCGGATGGCGGCAAGACGGTGTCTGAGCGCGTTGGCCATTTCCATCGGGACCGTTGCACGCACACGGATCCCCTGATTTATACGCGCGATATCCGGGGCCAACAAGATGCATCGAAGGCGATTCCATCGCGGGAGAATGCGGCGGGCCGAAACAGGCGCTCGCTGCGCCATAAAGGACACTCGCGAGCCGCACGTCCGATACTGGATACGTATTTATCTATTTAACTACGGAATGTTTACGACCCCCTTTCTCTACAATCGTATATAATTTTCTACTCCTGCTCACCACAGCTATGCGCTGTTATTTAAAGATACAATTTATCGATTTGTATAGCACGCATTTATCTACTGTTTAATTGCTCTCAGAGAAACTCAAAACGCCCTTGGCGTTAAAAGGATACGGAAATTTTATAATCAGAGTAACCTATAAGTACAATTTAGAACGTGTTTGGAATGTTGTGGAAAATTTGAGAAAATGCACCGTTATAAAGCTGCGCGATTTATTCGAAGAAATAATCGACTTGTTATTTTCGCGAGGTAATAAAAGAGACTTTAAATTGTTACACGTGCTATTGCCTCGACAATATATTCTAAAAGTAGCGTCATCGTGGATACATTGGGAAATACGGAGTTTAAGTTTGTTGTAAAGAATGCAACTGGTGGATCGAAAAGATCCTTTTGTAATCCGCGGAGACGGCCGTGCCCTCTCGCGGGATGCGTTAAAGGAGGTAATCACGGCCACAAATAACCGCGGTATTCGCGATAAAATTGACATCAACATATCGTCTTTCCTGCGTTTCGAAACACGGACGAAGGCGCGGGGAATAACTCCTCGTAGTTAGAAACGCGATCCGAAACGCGCCAAACGTACTTGAGCGCAACGCGTTGTAACCAATCTCTCGGCCCTTCCTCAACGCATCCCGATTCTATTCGCAGAATTATGCACGCTCATTTCGAAGCTTCGCAAAATCTTCAGTTTTCGCTCATCGATACCTCACCACACACGCGTGCTTTACAATGCAAAAATTTATCGTTATTATAAGTGGAACGAGTATCAACAGCTGGGAATGATATATCGCCAATGAACGAAAATCAAAGCTATTTCGCGGGTGAAATTATACACCACTCCGGTCTGACGGATTTTATTAATACAAACTTGTATTAACGTGCCTTCGGGCAGTATATGTAAAACAATACCTGGAATAATATATATATATATATAAACAACAAATATATATATATATATATATAAACAACACACAACAAATATAGAGTATAAAAAAGATCAGTCAAATAATAATACTTCACAGGCTTTTGGAATTACAAGTACACAATTATACTCGTCTTCGAAAACCGGAAGAATTCGATTAGAAGAATGAGAATCGATGAAATAAATTCTGAAATAAACAAATATCTTAAAAAAACAATTATTCTATATAAAATGAGAAAATAAATTCTCGAACATTATTCGAGAATAGAGATAACGTCTCCCACTCTCGGTATCGATTCGAGTTAAACAAAGATCCAAGGCAGCCAAGCGACTGTCGATCCAAAGCGACGCTCCCATGGAAACGCGATCCCACCGCGCGGAGCAACTATTTAGCAGCCGCTACCGCGCTACTCGCCAGCAAAACCGCCACTCGTAAGCGCCCAAACTTACGAGCTTTCCTATAGAGATATAACGATCGGCAGATTAATGCCCCGTCCGTCGTTTACTCCCAGCCGATCTCCCCTCGCCTCTTCCGCGGCTTTTCCATAATTTACCCGGCGCGAGACAAGAGGTTAGACGAGAGGCCCGCGGTTGTTCCGCTGCGTGCGCTGCTTATAGAGTTTCAAGTTTACGACGAGGACTGCTCGTGAAACGTTTGCATGCCGAGGAGGAGATGGTTGAGGTGGAGAGAAGATCGTGGAGGAGAAGGTTGAGAGGAGGAGGAGGAGGAGGAGGAGGAGGTTGAAGAGGAGGAGGACCTACGACAAGAGCACTCCGAGTGACTGTCTCATGACCACGGCCGGATAAAGTCCTTCCATGGAAGAACGAAGGCTTGTTTATTCTCAACCCCTTCCCCCCCCCACCTCTTTTGCTCGCAGATTTCTCAGCGACGTACCTCCGTGTCTCGAAATTTCCGCCCCTCTCGTCGCTATGATTGCACACTGGAACCGCAAAGTTTCTCGTCGGTGCTTCAGGAGGGCCGGGCGGTTTTAGCAAAGATCGCTCCTGAATGATGGAACAAAAGGAGACTTTCTTATTCTTAAGGAAAACGTTTACTCTATAAAACTCCACGTCGAGGGGCTGCTTATCGAGTCGAGGACAAACCGACTGGCTCGGGAGGAGAGCCGGGGTTTGGGAGGGAGTCGCGAGGGAGGTAACAAGTTATTGACATTGTTCCGTAACGAAACACCGCTGGAAATCATTGGTAAACATCTTGCGGCGGAAACTCTCTGGTGCGTCTTATCTCGATGTCGCGATTTAAGGTTTAATAGGAGCTTTTCATTGTTTGAAGAGATATTCGTATGTATGGAACAGCGTGTAGAAGAATAGCGCTTCTATAGAATATTATGTGAAGATCGAAAGAGAGGTAATGTCGAAAGATCTGAACGATCGACGCTTTTAAATCTATTTAAAAAATATATTGATTAAAAAAAATTTGTTTAAATCTGAAGACCGACGAAGTGTCCGTGACGTCATCCAGGTATTATTATTATAGTGGATAAAAAATTATTATAGTGGAAAAAATTATATTATTATTATAGTGGATAAAATAATTGGAGGTACTTAACACCGCATCGCTGTCGTATTAAATCCATGAGCTTTTCTCGTGTAGATTTATACTTGCAGCAGTTCGGTCGTTATTGCGAACAAAGCGTTATCGCGTGAAGCGACATTAGCTTCTGTTTAACATCACTGGCCGTTAAGAGGCAGCCACCGCCTTCCACCTTCGCCCAACGCATCTCTCTATCCATGTGAATCCATATGAAAACTCAGCGTTTCCATTTCATGCGAATCGCTATTTCCTGCAGTCGATGGGATTCATTCCTCCTTGCGCCGTGTGCAAACAATATTGAAGCTCCAACGAGGTCTTGCCTAATGGAGAGGATGGAAGTATTCGCTCCACATCCATTTTCCTGCGCGTCGTGAAATTTTTAAGGGCTACGCTTTTCTAAATACCCACGATTCATCGACGATGAATCTACTGATTCTAGTAATTTTTTTTAGTGTGTACGATTTTACACTAATTTTTTATACCACGAAACACTTGGAATATTAATTTACCAAAGCGTGTTCCAGTAATAAAATATAATTCGCCTCTCAGTTCACGTAAAATCTGTGATATAAAATAGAAATATATTACCAATACTCGATTATCATTTATATAATATACGAATGTTCGTTGGGACTTTTTTTACACGTTGTACGGATTTGATTTGTCGACGTAGCAGCTGCTTCAGGTACGAATGGGATATATACATACATATATATATTCCCAAATGCCGTATTTCGGGGCGTCGAATCAACTTCGACGCTCGAGGGAAAAAATCCTCGAGATTTATCGCGAATTTTGAGACGCACCCACTGTGGTTTATCGTTTCCCAGATAAAACAGAAGGAGGGAAACCTTTCGGAAGGCCTCCAGGTTGGCTTCCAAGGTGCGCTGTCGGAAACGACGCTCGTGAGATATCCTTGGGAGTGCGAGCTATCTTCTTTCGGGCAAAAGAGCTCCCGCTTCGCGCATACACGAACGATTCTCGGGTAGCCTTCGAAAAGTGCACCTGGAGTGCCGTTTCTGTTTGTTCGACAAGCCTACAAGCGGGGCTTCTTCCAAGATTACCTCGCGCCTTCGTCTGGCGCGAAAGCATTGGCGAGACGTCTACGTATTGTTTTCAACAGGTCGCTGCAATGCGATCGCGTTATACGGAAATAATAATGGAGTACTGTACAACAGGCGCTTTGGACGATCTTGATTCTCTTTGACACGTTGATACATCTTATATAGGGTGTCCCAGAATTTATGTAAAATTTTAAAATTTTAACAAAAGAGCGCGTATGTGCCTGCAAAACTGTGGAGACTGTTTACTTCATTTGTTATTCTATACATAATTCTATACTGTACATTTTACTAATCGACAAAACATGTACAATTTTTAATTACAACCGTGTGTTCTATTTCAATATTTGCACAATTTTTAATCACAACCTTGTGTTCTGTATTATAATTGTACAATTTGTAATTGCAACCCTGTGTTCTATATCATAATTGTACAATTTTTAATTACAACCTTGTGTTCTGTATCGTGATTGTACAATTTTTAACTACAACCCTGTGTTCTATATCACAATTGTACAATTTTTAATTACAACCCAGTGTTCTATATCATAACTGTACAATTTTTAATCACAACCCTGTGTTCTATATCAAAATTAGTTCTATCATATATAGTATACAGTACTATCTATTATCCAATACATCTACTATCCAATATATCATCTAATCCTACTACCCAATATACCATCAGCTTCAAGTTATATTACTCATCGCACATCACATCGCACGTTTTTCAATATACACCGGTAAATCCTTCACTCCCCTCTTCCTCATTCCATCTTTAGCTCTTACCTTTATCTCATAGCTTCGTTCGATTCCACGCTGATTTTCATCCACAACCGTCTCTGGCTACTCTGGCCACCGATATCAGGATTTCGAAGCGCCGCGAGTAGGACGGTCCAGGCTCGATATCCTCGTGGAGCGAAAGATCCTGACCGGCGCATAACCACCGTCTCGAAGGTCCTGCAGCGAGGAACGAATAAATCCACGAAGGAGGTCCGCCCTACCCTCCGTGGTTTACCACGGCCGAGAATTTATGAAGTCGATCCTTTAGGCGTGTGCCTTCCGTCTGGGAATTTGTCAGAAGGAGGGAGGGAGGAGCAAGGAGAGGAAGGGGGTGGGGGAGGGGTGTGTAAGGGACCGGGCGTACATTTATAAATATCGCCATTGTACGGGCGCCAAGGGCTGTATTTTTCATTCCTTATTTGTTGTTGGGACAGCGCCTTCGGCCCTGCACGGTTATATGCACCGGCCACGATCGTACATTTTCGAGACCAGTGCCCGGCGCAATTTGCGACCGGCTTCCACTGATCGTACGGTTGGAACAGAGAGAGAGAGAGAGGGAGAGTGAGAGAGAGAGTGACCTCAGCGGCTTCCACAGAACGAACAGCCGCGATATTGAGACTGCAAACGCGACCGCGGCGTGGAAGAAAGTCGAGCAACTTTGATCGATTGCGCGATCGAACCAGGGAAGTGTGTTGTCTTTTTTCCTCGATTTTAGGCACATATCGCTGAGGTCGTTAGCCTTAAGATTTATTGGCTTTGACGACTTTAGAGATAACTTGGATCGTAATGTATATTGGATGATACGGATTGGGACTTTGATGGTATGTATTAATGTGGAAAATGGAGGAAGTAATTGTCCAAGGTTATTCAAGTTGAAATACGATAATCGAAATCTTTTAAATTAATTTATAGGACTTAATTAAAATTAAATTACATTATAAGAAAAGACTCACCAGCCATTTTGACTGGTTTGGTGGTTCCAGTGTCAAAGATCTCGGATTATTGAAACTGTGATATATAATATAT
>JBCFXI010003265.1:0-10541 GCA_038496175.1 Ampulex compressa
TATAGCGAAAACGTGTTGTAGGATACCGTGTTGTAGGAGGTTTCCCGCAATTTACGAATCGTGTTATAGCGAAACCGTGTTATAAGATACCGTGTTAGAGGAGGGCTACCTGTATATCAGAAAGACAAATTTAAAAAAAAAATTTATATTTTTCTTATTATGGTGATCAAGTCTTCCTTATCAAAGAATCGGGTAAAGGAAAATTCGATAACCGCTATACGGGGCTATTCAAGATTCAAGTAGAAAAAAAAAACCGTATAGTATACCCTAGCAATTTTAAGTTTGTTCACATCCGACCTACCGCATTCTATTACACATATATATCGCCGACGTCGTTGCATTTTGAACTAACCGTTACTGAAATAAACAATTATCTACTTATTTAAAAAAATATACAATAAACAAATAAATAATGATAATAATAAAAATAATAAATTTTTGTTTAAATTTATTTTTTCAACAATGTGACCACGTCGTCCACAGTACACTAAGCATATACACTTCACAAACAAGTACGTCAAACAAAATGTATTGAATCTTTTCACCACGACTAACCAAGGAACTAATAGAATACCATTGCGACTCTCCATGTTCGGACATTTGTAACCTCATCTAGGAGCCTGTTCTCCGACGGAAGCTGCACAGACATTGGACAAGTTCGTACATCAATTAGTAAAAGATGGAAGTTAAATCGCAGTCATCGCTGGAGGGATACAGCACATAATAAAATGCATATCGGACACCGTAAAAACTTACCACGTGCCCGAATGCTGCACCGAGCTACCCACATCAAAAGAAAATATACCGTATTTCCAATTTCCGAGGATGCATATTTTGGTCCTAACGAAAACGCAAATCTCATATAACAAATAATTCCCATAATTTTTGTTTAGTGGAGAATGATATTAATTCACGCTACCAGCAGCACGAGGCGTAACACCTGGAAAGATGAAGCCTACGAGCCAACCCATGTAGCGACCAGCAGCATGTACCAGAAGACCGACCTGGACAACTGCAGGAACGCGTAATGTTCCCTGCCAAAAGCCAGCGATCTTCAATTTGGTAACTTCACAGGGAGTCAATCTTGCCAATTTCACAGATGAGATATCCATTCGAAATACGACTAAAGATGCATGAGACCGGCTATGGACAAGGTTCGTCCCGTTCGGTACTATAAGTGCAGGAGTACTGCGAATCTCCGACGTGAAAAACTTCACACCCCAAACGAAACAACCAGGGATACATCCACAAGGGAAGGAGAGGCCCCGAGAGCTGTAGTGTTGATTCATGGGCCTCGAGCTGGAGCGAAAGGACCAATGCAGAACGACTGTACCTCCCCTTCGCGAAAGACTGCGAATAGACCCCTGGTCGTGCCAAATCTATCATAATCGTAAATGTTCGTTAGATAAGAAATCGTTAAAACACGAGCGAATCTTCAACAATGTAACATTTTAATTCTAATTGTCATACATCATTATACCCGCGCGCGACACCACTGACGTGAAACTAAGGAAGACAAACACACATAGAAATAACTACACATACACATGACATATGTATATACATACTTTGCGTACGGGTTCGCGATCGCGGAGCGACCCGATCCACGATCGTAATAAGGGGGGAGGTGTGACATATACCGGCCCTATGCTTATTGAAGGAGGAAAGAGACGAAGCGAAAAACGGAACGAAACAGCCAGAGAACGCGCGAGAACGTTCGACGGGCCCAGAATAACCTAACAATAGATACTTTGCAAAGGATTAAGAAACAAAGCCTAGCCGGTGAACCATAGCTATGGGCCACCGGAGTCCTACGCGCCAAATACCCTTGTCTGTAGATAACGGGCAGCCATCGAACGTCGTCGGTAAACGAAACAGTGTGACAAGTCCTCGACTAGCAACTAACAAAATGTCCGCGTTAAACAATTTCTCTAGTTAGAGTGGGGGTAGCCCAGGGAAGGGATTCCTCGTCATATAAGGGAGTTTTTGGGAGCGCACACCACTACATTTATATATTTCTGTTAAAATCATTTTAACTTGGAATTCTGTCTAACGAATTTCGGGGGATACAGAAACCTAAGATATCCTTGAGTTATCTGAGGCGCATTAAATTGCGTATCGATACCTTTTGAATATCGGAAGGACTTAGAATTCTAAGACAATCCTGGGTAATCTGAGGCGCATTCACTTGCCCTAAGATATCCTTGAGTTATCTGAGGCGCATTAAATTGCGTATCGATACCTTTTGAATATCGGAAGGACTTAGAATTCTAAGACAATCCTGGGTAATCTGAGGCGCATTCACTTGCACATCGAAAGCCCCGGAGAATCTGGTTTTCCAAGTAATTATTTTTCTGCAACAAGGGTTAGCCGGAAGATCCGAGGTGCATTCAGCTACACCTAGGAAATCCCGACAAGTCTCTTTCACGTCTCGACCTGAACTGTTTTCGAAAAACCTGAGGCGCATTCGTTTGCGCATCGGCGGCCCCCAAACGTTCAGTCGGGTTGATGTCTCTATTAATTCACTCTGCTTCATATATTTGCGCTTTATCCTTGATTTCTTGTTGCGGTATTTTTATTATTGTTACCAATACCTGTTGCCGCCGATTTTATATTATTCGGGGGATATAGGAACGCTGTGATTTTTATATGAAATGCGTCTACATGACACTACCTTGGGAGGAATTTATACGGGCTAATGACGTTGGGTAAACTCTTGTAGTGATTTGGTGAACTCTTTCACAGAATCGAAGTAAGCTTTTATTGATATTTCTAACTAGAGCTAAAATCTTTAGTATGTGTGTCCTACCGTAAAATTTACGTACAGGTTGACTACTCATCAAACTAACCCTTGGTTTTTCTGATTTCTCCAATGTGCAGTACAGTACGCCTCGAATTGTTCGAAAATATAATATATTAAGGATTTAAGATGAGGTGGAAGAATATTCATTTTGAAGAAATTCCGCGTACAGCTATGTCTTACGGTTTAAAGAATGGAAAACTGAGGACTCCATTGACAGAATAAACACATCGTTAAGATATCAAAATCGGAATGGGAGTATGTTTTTGTATCGAATATACTTTTATATATACATAAAACCCTTCTTTGGGTTATTCCTTCCTAAAGAAAAAATGCAGTAATGCACTGTCCTTTGTCCAGGCCCTTATAGGACTAGTACCTAACTCTTGCCTATCGAGGACCGTAAGTCAAAGATCTTAGGCAGATTCTGGAATTATTGACACTTAGCGTGTAATTGAGGGACAAATATTGATTAGTTTATTATGTACCTTATCCTTTTATTTTGCTTTTTTCCTTCGCGAGGATTGGGATTCCTCATACTTTAAGGTTGTTACTTCTGTTTTTTTTTTGCGTAGATTGTGTTTATTTACCTTCTCCCTTCCACGTTCCTACATGATTCTACCACTTCCTCTTTGTGCTCTTTTGCAGTCGTTTCATACTCTGTAGAAACGACTTTATTGAGCTTTTTACATTCTACAATTAAATAGTGAGTGTTCATGAAGACTATCTATTGATGAAATCTGTTATTTCGATTAATCTACTTCTTTCTCAATATCTGTTGACTTTTTTTACGTTTCCGCATCTAGTTTTCTTTTAGTCTTTGTACTAGTTTTTGTCTCATGATCATAAACATTATGGTAACTACGTAGATATTTTATTTTGTCGCGCTGTATATTTCATTGTGCCATGCGCATTGTATTTTTCTACGCAGTAACTGTTTGTCTATTTCTTTGCCTTTTTCTTTAAATTATTTACTGATCTTTTTCCCTCTTTTTTTCAGTTCTTCTATAATTGCCTGGCTATCCATTTTCATCGATGCATCATATTTTATATTTTTCGCATGGAATATCAGTTTGACTTTTCTTTTTCTCCTCTACATACCTTTTCAGTGTCAGCTGTTTTGAATGTTCCTTTATCTTTTTTTTTGGATCTGTCTGCCGCATTGATATACATATATCGAAAAATACGTGTTAGGACTATAGATACATACATACACGCGCGCGCGCGTGCGCGCGCACACACACACACACCTTTTCACTACTCTCTTTACAATGCCCTAGCACGCACTTTTCGGCACACAACACACACACACTTCCATGCATTCGAAGGCATAGGACACTTGAAATTCCTGTGCCCTTTGTATATATCATATTGTGGGCGGCCGACCGTCCACCTCTAAGGCTGTTTTCTCACCTTCTCTCTAGTTCGAAAATGCTCGTACACCACATACAGGGTTTCTTAAAGATATATATGTATATTTTTCTTTTTTTTTAGTTCTTTTTTGTCTCTCTTGCTTGTCTCTCACCAAGTGCTCCGAGTATCTGCGTTACAAGTATTCGAACAGTCCTCCATTGCAGTCCAAGCATTTTTCTATCCGCTTCTTGACGTTGTGCAACACATTCCTGATATCCCCTTTCATAATTTTGTATACTGTTTGCTAAATTGGTTGTTGGGGCTCATCAAGATTAGTAATGAGGTGCAAATACATCCTATCTTTTAGAGATCCCATAAAAAGAAATCGAGGGGCGTGAGATCCGGTGATCGCTCTGGCTACTAGATTGGTTTACGTGTACCAATCAATTTTGCTCCATAAGTTTTTTTTTAGCCGCCTGGCAACTACCTGTGAATTGTGCGCTAGGGCCTCATCTTATTGAAAATATTAGAGGAATCTCTGTATTGTATAAGAGAATAGGTAAGTCAGATTCCAGAAAGTTTAGGTACCTTTGACTGATCAACGTTCTGTGAAAAAAAACGTGGAGCGAAGATCTATTTATCGAAAATTCCACATCAAACATTTACGCTGTACCGTATTTGAATGTTAGTGTTTTTGCTGAGGCGTGGATCTTCAACGGATCATGTTTGTTCATTATTTCGGTTGAATATCCCATTGTTTGTGAATGTCGCCTCGTGTGTCCAGAAAATTAGAAATTCAAAACATTCATTTTCTCGAATATGTCGTAAAAAATATCGACAACAGTTTATTCTTCGGACTTCGCCTCCAGGCCATGTTTTCCCCAATGAAAAATCACTAGAAATAATAGTTCTATGTTCTCAGAATGCGTTGAATCGAGGATTTGAAAATTCTACATTCTGTAGTCAGATCTCTCACGGACGCATGTGGATGTAATTCGACGTTTGTCAGCACCGCTATCATACCACTTTCATCTTCAACGATTGGTTTCGGCACGTCCGTTGGTTTGTGGAAGAAGCCGTATTGGCGTAAATTGGACTCTAGTTTGTAAAAATACGAACACGAAGGCTGTTGCCGATTGGGAAATGTCTCGATAAAGCCTTGTAGTCCCGGTACCATATTGATTGCATTTGATAGACAAAGTAAACGTATCAATTACTTTACTATTCGTAAATGCTATGATTCTGAACCACTGAGTCGACAAACAGTCGCACATGGGTAGTGAATATTGACTGATGGAAATATTGATTTTATAGTGACTAGTATTACCAGCCGCTTTATGTTTGAAATTATTATAATGGAACAAACAGTCGCACATGGGTAGTGAATATTAACTGATGGAAATATTGATTTTATAGTGACTAGTAGTACCAGCCGCTTTATGTTTGAAATTATTGTAATGGAACATAAGGTATCTAGGTACACACTGAATCATTAACTTGTTCCGAAACCCCTGAAGGGAAGCAAGGAGAACCTAGAATGCGACCGTGGAGATGCTAAGCGGCAGGCACCGGCTGGCTCTGATTTATCGACTTTATGATCGATGTGCGCGCGATTTACAATGTGCGCTAAACTTATAGTCTTATATATAAGTGCGCGCGATTTACAATGTGCGCTAAACTTATAATCATTGTCGGTGTAGTAAATATTGATAAATTTAGTTGCATTGTTTATATAAATAGACAAATATAATATCATAATCACGGAACCTAATATAAGTTGTTGGCTGTATAAGGGAATGGAAAAGGGGGGTTTTAGCTTTCAAAATTTAAAAATGTCCTTCGAGAAGAAACTTTTGCCGTTTCGAGTAAGGATTTCATAACATTAATTGATCGACTAATTGTTTCAACGTAAAACAAATTGTGATTCTAACAGGAACAGTTTCATAACCCTGAAAAAAACCGTTGCACAGTTCTGGAAAAAAGTACATTATAGTTCTGAAAAAAAGGGTTTAATAGTCGGTCCACCATCCATGTAGAGCAACTGCTTGGTTTAATCTTTGCTCAATTGATTCGCATAGGTGTGAGAAAAATATTCACTTTGCAATATGATACATTTCGAATAAAAATTTTGCAGGGATAAAAACAATTTTTTGTTTGAACAATTGACGAAGCAATTGATGTTACGAAGACATATGAGACAACTTGGATGCAAAAGTTACTTTCTGAAGGACATTTTTTTAATTTTTAAAATTACTACCCTCCTTTTCCATCTCCTTATACTGACAATAACTTAGATTTCGTAATATTACATTCGCCTGTTTCTACAAACAATGCAACTACATATATATCAATATTTATCACACAGACTCATATCAATCTCAGGTTCGATAAATTAGGGCCTGCCGGTCCCTGCCGTCTGGCACCTACACGGTCGTATTTCAATTTTTCCTTGCTTCACTTCAGACGTCATGAAACAAATTGATGATTCAGTGTGTACTCCGAAACAATTGTCAAAAGACTGAAGTAATTTAGAAAAATTGTAATTTCAATAACTTCCTAACAAATAATTTATAGCATAAGTGTGTTTATGTACTTTGATGTGGAACACAGGAAACTGCATTGATTAGTGCAGTCAAAAACATAGGTTTCTGTTAAAAAAAAGAGTACAGTTGCATTTTTTTTAGATGCACCAATGCACAAAAGTAAATAAAACTAATTTTGTATTATGCACCGTCTCATACCTTTGCTACCTTTGCTACCTTTTGCTTATAAAATTTGTGTTCTCTTCCCAATCAGTCAAGAGGTACAGCCTCTTTCAGTTAGGTAGAACATCCTACACACCTTGTGTCAAATAATGTTTCTAATAAACTAAAAATATGATTTGTTTCCTCGTTTAAAGGTATCTGTTAACCGCCTACATATACTATTCATTTAAGATGTCTCTTTGTCATTTGATAATTTGTATATGGATTTTAATGCGACGCATCTCACTAATTAATCATTTATTACAATTATTTTGTGTATTAAGATGCATGTGTTATTAAAATCAAATTTATAGTTTAAATTGATGCTGTGTTCCGCATTAACTCTCAGTTTGTTATTGTCATTCATTATCGTTCGTTTGTGTTTTTTGGCTCTGATTTATAGCATTCTACTTATTTGTTTTATGCATTTGCTCTCATAATTTATGCAGTTACACTAGTATACGGCGTTACTATATATTTATGGGTTTAATGCATTTTTACCGGCTTTCATTTGTATTTCTAATTTGTTGTATAACTTAATAGCAAAATCAGAATCTAACTGTTTGCGATAATTAGTTATTCTATTTGCAAGTTTTAGGATGTACGATAGAACCAAAATATTATATCTATTGTCACTGTTTGTGGGCACATATTTAATAGCTTCCAGATTATTGACACATGTTATATGGATAATTATTGGCTATGAGGGATTGTAACACTGGATTCAGATTTTGGTAGAGGAATTTATTATTAGAAAGAAGTATGGTTCTCTTTAGTAGTGTAGTAAAATATGGGTTGTTGATAATATGGTTTATTAAAAGAATTAAAATATATACAAAGACTATTGAAACTATTGATAACCTCAGAGAATTGGAATTTCCAATCGAGCTGATCGTCGTACTTCTTAACAAATCTTTACATGGTACTTCTTAATTAATTTCTTTACTGTTCCCACCCGACTTCTCCCAACTGGCTCTCTTAACCCCCTCTCTTTACTAGACTCTCTTAACCGATTGCCTTTACAAGACTGACTTTTCACGACTCTTTGCAGTGCTCTAGACAGTGCCTCAGTCACGCATTATCTGACACACACACGCACACGCATACGCACACGCACACGCACACGCATACGCACAGGCACACGCACCCTTTCATGCATCGAGGGCATAAGTACACTTGAAATTCCTATGCCTTTTGTACATGTTGCCGTGAAAGACCGAAATTGGAGATTGTCGACTTTCACTGGTGAATGTCAACATTCACATAATCGCTTGGTGTATGTCCGAAATGTTTGCTAAATACCCTACTTCTGACTTATGCCGGTAAAAGTCGACATTCACCATGCACCAATAATGAATGTTGAACATGTCGGAGATTTATCTTTTCTTCTCCGTAATTCAGTCGCTATAAAACGTCATAAGAGTGACGTAACTTTTTCGCCTCTTTTTCTGAGAAGAGTGACCAAGAATTTAAAACACACTGTAATCCAAAGGTATGTTGCACTTAGTTTTAGCAGAAACCACTTCAGAAAGTATTTTAGAGTATTTTTCTTCAGATAAATACAAACAATTGTCTTCTCGTTTACCCGCAATTAATACATTTAACTTTTCAAGAAAAAGATCACGATTTACTGCAGTATTCATGCAGTATAAATTACGGTATCGGAAAAAAAATTAAGAAAACGTTCCTCGCATCATCAAAGCTTGCATAAGACTGACAAAGCTGATTGACTTTCAGCAGAATACAGGATTTGACAGGAGAGAGCCAGCCGCCTCTTTGTTGGCTCCTCTCTTTTGCATCTCCACCAGAACATATCTGTGATTGTCGACTTACACCGGTGAGGGTCCGCATGTACAAGAATGTAATGAAATATTCGATCTTTCACCGATGTATTTGGTATGTGTTGATATTTACCGGTAAAAGGTGACATTCTTCAATTTCGGTCCTTCACAGTAACATATATATTATGCCGGGACGGATAGCGCGATTGTCCGCCTCTAAGGCTGCACTGTTCTTGCACATTATCTTTATTCCAAAAATCCTCGCTCAGTACAGTAAGTTTATAATAATGTAACATTAAGACTTTTCCATAACGCAAATAGGCGTTTGCCAGATGATTTTACTGGAGAACCTGGGTAGCTATTTAAGGTCCACAGCTCAAAAGACTAAAATTGTAAGAAATAGTCCTGAAAAAAAGGTATTAGAATTCTCCGGCCGACGTGACAAGACACTGAGAAATTCATCTTGCGTGAATTATATTGATTATTAACGAGTAATTAATTGTCAAATTTCTTAATAATTAAAAAATTCTCTATCTGGTTTTATTGGAATAAGAATTTTAGTCGTCAAAACGACATTGTGCATGAGAATGTCTCTACCCACTAGTGCGTGGCTCGGCTTACAGATAATTAAGATTATAAAATGTTAAGATTTAAAATGAAATTGAAAATCATAAATACATGGTCCATTATCAAAGTAATGCGCATGATTTTATTTTGACGCGACTATCCATCACAGCGGGGTAAAACGGGCCGGGAAATGTGGTGAAGGGTCTGCCTTTCCATTACAACCGGTCGCCAGTTTACTCAGAGCAGTCTGAATGGAAAGATGTGCCTCCGCGTGAAGTCTGTTTTTCGACTTTGTAACACGGCGTGATGGAGCGTTTGCTTGACCAGCGATACGCAATCAAGTATTGTGTGCGGCTTGATTAAGTTTTTTATGTGAAACATGATTGCGTATCGCTGCTCGAACGAATGCTCCATCACGCATGTTACAAAGTCGAAAAACACACCTTACGCAGAGGGCTTTCTACTCAGATTGCTTGCAGCAAACTGGCGGCCGGTTGCATTGGAAGGGCAAACCCTTCATCTCATTTTCCGACCTGTTTTACCCCGCTGTGATGCATAGTTGCGTCACGATAAAATCATGCGCATTACTTTCTTAATGGACCATGTATAAGGTGGTAAATTAAGCTGATGTAGAATAATTAAATAGCTCCAATTCTTATGCATTAAGAAAAAAAATCGATTTGCCGGATGTGCATAAAATTATACTTAACCTGACGCTTTATACAAACTAGACGAAATCTTCGGTTACAATCATTGTTGCGTCTAATTTTCGATATACAATTCGAGGTAAACGGGATCACCTAAATCCACAAAGATTAAGAAAATATTTTATTTTTCAAAGCGTATAAATGTACACCTACACTGACTTAGAAATCGCTACATTAAAATTTCTTTTCTTACTTAAAAAAAGTGAAACGCAAAATATCTAATTATATTAGATGATACGATACGTACAGTAAATACATACGATAGATACATACGTAAATGTCGAATTACATGTGGTGCGCGAGAATTTTATTGCCATAGTGCCCTATGGCCTCGAATGTGTGTGTGTGTGTGTGTCCGCTGTATGCAGGGAGTCAAGAAAAGAAAGCCAATCAGGACAGTCGAATGAACAGAGTCGGGAAAAGACAGTCGATGAACAGAGTCGGGAAAAAATTGTCAAAAAGTCGGACGCGAATAGTTAAGAAGTACGACGTAGAGAAGCTTGTTAAGAAGTGCGACGACTAGACTAATTTTCTCACCTTATATCCCATTATATTCGACTAGTGTCAACAGTTCTTGTATATATATATA
>JBCFXI010003266.1:0-10539 GCA_038496175.1 Ampulex compressa
CTAGGCGTGCGGCTCTGCGTTGGCGCGTTTCGAGAACCCGCCGAGGGGTGACGCTCGCGATTGAGGAACGCGTCGAGCTCCGGAAAAGAATCAAGGCTCACTCGGGGAGCAGCCATCAGGCAACAGTGTCAAAAGTGTAAACCGGAGCGAATCGGGAACGAACCGGCGAAGAACATCTTCCGTACCCGGGAGTGGGACCCGTGCCCTCTACGACTCATAGGAGTCGATCTCCGTCGTAACCCAGATACGAAAGGGTTCACCCTTTGTGAGTAGCTAAATTATAAATTTTGCAAAAACCGTCGGCGTTCGGATCCCGAGGTCGCAACGGTAGCTGCCCGAGTCGACGCCGAGCCACGAATATCGTAAATATCCTTCCTCTGTTTAAGTCCCCTAGTTATCAACGTATTTATTTATTCTTTATTTATTTATTTATTTGTTCTATAATCATCCACTTATTTGTTTAGTATTTATTCTATATTTATTTATTTATTTATTCCATATTCATCCATCTATTTGTTTAGTGTTTATCTATTTGTTGCACATTTATTTATTTATCTTGTGTTAATCGGACGGATGACAATATGTGTACACAATATAGAAAATTTGTTACAAAGGGTAACAAGACTCACAGAGAGTCACGGAGAAGAAAGGAGAGAGTGAGAGAGAACAAAGCAGTATACAGAGTACAAAGTTAGAGTCAAAGTCAGAGAAGAGAGGGTTAGAGTCAGAGTCAGAGTAAAGAGCTAGAGTATAGGGTAAGATTAAACTATCTGTATCGCAGTAATAGTAATAAAGTACTTTTACTTACCAGCACAAGTCGTTGGTAAAGAAGTACTTGAACCTAACCCCATCGATTCCATCAAATTTTTCATGTTTATGACGAATATTATCTTGTTGTAGTTTTGACATTTTTTACATCCATCATTTTTTCAACATTGTTATGAATTTTTGGAATAAAAATGTAAGCCTTCATCGTTTTGCATTGTGTCGTGCACATTTATAGTAAGAATATTTGCCTCATGTTCGATATGCATACCGTCATCGTTTTACTTTATTTGCGCATCTTACGACAAATCTTTTAAACTAGATTCTGTAGTGAAGTAATTGTTAAAAAAATATTGTCGGTACCAAAAAAACGTACGGTTACTGCAAGAAGAGCGATGAGTTTTAGATCAATGTATAAAGGTTTCGTTGTGTTTTTGTCTAGCATGACATCAACCGACCATCAAATTAAAACTTGCCCGTATTATCGTTTGATAAGATGGAGGATTAGAAGTGCGAAGAATGAGAAAGTACGTACCGTTTTGCAATTTGGAACAAGATGGTTGACATCGCACAAGTGGAAGTACGCTTTGTTCTGTACTCTGTTCATCCAAGTGGCGTAAAGTACATTGTCTGTTGGAAAATTCACTGCTGCCAGGATCCTTTCTTCGGACGATAATTCTGATGGATGTTCGATTTCAATTAAGTTCACGCTACCACTAACCACCTCTTCTAGATTCACGTAAAATAACTTGACAGTAGGATTTGTGGTACCGCTCTGAAACAAAAAACATAAACAGTAGAAAGTTATTTTATCGGACGGAAATAATTATGTAACCAACATATGATTTGGAATAATTTATAATTAATTCACGAGTATAAGATATATGATGGCACTGCGGAAGGTTACCAAATTTGGACCACTTGCATATTTATCACCTATAATGATAATGAAATATTTGAAAAAGCAAATAATGCAGGAGAGGTATTCTGACTCTTTACTCTATCATATATTCTGCTCTGCTCTCTACGACTCTCTGTTCTCAACTGCTCTGTTTTTCTTTTATGACTGTACCTCTTCTAAGTCATGCCCTTCTTCCCTAGTATCTCTGCACATACCCCCTCTCGTTCGTAGACGTTCCCACACTCATCGGTCACGTGCATTCCTACAAACTACTTGTCACCCAAAACCAAACTATACACTCTGTTCTTATCGCTCTTCTCTCATTGTCTTATAGCCCAAACACACTTTGCTCGGTCGCACGCACTTCTAATCTACCAAATATTTGCATACTCTCGTGCCAGGCTTTTTTCACGTTTCCACAGTGCAGGGTGGGGCAAGAACTCTGATCACCTAAAATATCTTCGCTATTTTTGGAGATATCAAAAAATTGATATACAAAAGTTGCACGGCATGAAGAGAACTGCAATATGCCAACGACCATTTTTTTGGTGAAGGCACTTGAAAGAATTCAAGGTCATCCCCATTTTTTAAATGGAATGCTACTTTTTTTATCCTTGATGCAACCATGGGTATTGAGACAGTTCTAATGACCTATATTAGAAGGTCATTTGGTATAGATAAAGTAGCAAAAAATAATTATTCTTAAATTATGAAAGCTGCTCGAAATGATGTTTATTTGCATAGATGCAACGTTGCAACCGTTGAATTCCTGAAGCACGTACACTTCTTAACACATTGAATTTACTATCGAAAGATAGACCGTTGGAATGAAAATTATCATACATTTCTTATTGTAACAGTACATTGAGGAAGATGTTGTACTCTTATGCTGAAAATAAATGTAAATATTTACAATTAGCCCGGCCATATTCGACCATTATGGAGAAACTAAGAAGTTCAAGACTTCAGTATTAATCGATCTCGCAGAAGGTGATTAGTTCATTGAATTTAGCTCTCTTGTGATTTTCGTGACAAGTTTATGAAAAAATGAAATTTTCATTTAGCGAACAAGTAGACATACTCCTCGTTTATGGCTCAGCTCAGCAGACCTCAGTAAAGGCACAAGAATTGTATGCTGAACGATATTCAGATCATACGCATCCCTCACATCATACGTTTCAACGGGTGTGTCACAAGTTAAGAAAAACCGCAATCTTGACTACACAAATATCTCAATATCAAAAAAGAGTGTGTTATAAAGATAATGAAATCGATGTGCTTGCAATGGTGCATGCTAATCCTCAGATTAGTTTATGACGGATAGAATATGAGTCAGAGATTAGTAGGAGGAGCGTATTACGAATTCTTGCTAAATATAAGTTTCGTCCATACCATATTTCTCTTCATCAAGAATTACACGGTAGAGATTTTGAATATCGTGTTGCATTCTGTCTGCGGATACAGAATCAAATGTACATGAACAATGAATTTTATTCATTCATATTGTTGATTTATATTGTTGCGTCGGACGCCCGTAGTCGGAGGGCCCGCCTCTGCTGCCTCCCCGAGGACCGGACAAAAGAAGCTTGATTATAATAAGAGAGTTTGACAAGACTTCGAGAGGCGAAGACACGTTCTTAGGATTCTTCCATTTCTGTATAATTATAGTGTTATTAAATAGTGGTTATCAAACATGAAACATGGTGGTTCCTGCGCCCGTACCCCCAGTCGCAACAATATTATTCACTGATGAAGCAAGTTTTACTAAGCAGAATTCTGTAAATTTACATAATATGTATTATTGGGCGACTGAGAATTCGTTTGGTTAAGAGAAGTTGATCATCAACGACAATAGTCTGTAAATGTATGGTGTGGTATCATAGATCACAAAATAATCGGACCTTACTTCATCGATGGGAGACTTGATAGTGCAAAATATGATAACGTTATACTGGTACGTGCACCGTCCCTACGCCTATGAAAGGGGAGATAGAAAGGCCGAACAATCAAAGTTATCGGCACCGGGCGGCTGCGAGTCAAAGCCGCGAAACAGTATCCCAATCATAGCAGGAAACGGGGAGATCCGCAAAAACATTAACTCCTTGACAACATTAAGAATTTTGAGAACCCCCAAAACAAAACCGAAATCTAAGACGCATGAGATAGATACGTGTACAGAGTCAGACCATGCCGTCGTCATTTTTCCATTAAGAAGGGGTAGAACTCTATCCCTATATAACGGGGTACTTTTGGCCACGACGGACAATTAGATTACCATTGCGCGATTAGATTCTCACTACACAAATTTGTACTGCGGTTTGTGACAGTCTCTCAACCTCCCTGCTAAAAGGCTTAAGAGTAGTAAGATTCAGATACTTTATAATCATTTTTCCTAAGAAAGCTTTTCTCCATATAATAGTGGACATCCCGATATCTGTAGACTGCCTGAGGCGCACTCGACTGTGTATCGGAGAGAATGCAAGTATTTGGAACCAAACGGCGTTAAATTCTTTTTCATAATTGGAGAGTTCCGATCTGTCCTGGCTCAAAGTCATCTCCGAAAAGACTGAGGCGCGCTGGACTGCGTATCGGTGTAACCGAGAAGACCAAGGGTCAGTTTGATGAGAAGTAAATTTAAACGTAAATCTCGAAGTGGGCAAAAGCTCAGTATCAAAACGTTTTACTTCAAATAAAAATCTTAAATAAAATCTTTTGTTTTAAAAGAAGGCTTCACTGCTCTAGAGATTTTCTCAATCTCCTATATCCATCCCAGAACCATTAATTGAATATCCTTACGCTTGTTTTTTCTCAACCTCGTATATCCATCCCAGAACCATTCATTAAACATCCTTACGCTGATATCGTCAAAGAATTCACCGAATTCCTCAGTAAATTTGTCCAAGATTAGTAAATTTGCCTCATCCCAGGGGAGTGTCGCGTAGGCACGCTTGCAACCTCTGACGCAGGCAACCTCTGACCCCGGTCAAAAGAAATAAACTCACTTGGCCATGGCCGTGGAAGAGCCTAATGTAAGGGGATTGTCTCGTTACGTAACCTTCCCGGTCAACCATCGGGACTAAGATCATCCAATATGCCACGGGGAACACCTAGATGGCACCCCTAGCGGGACAAGTTCTACCGTCTGGCCCCGAACGGCGTCACCTGTCGTACGCATGCACGGTACATCATGTACAAGGTGACGTCCCCCAAATATAAAAACTATCCATCGCGGAACCTCCGAAAGGTATATACCGCTATGAAAAAATTATACCAGCGAAGTTCCCTCAAAGGAATTATATTCATCTTGTTCCATTAAGAAAATTTTTACCATCGACCAAAAGGAACATAAGTTGATGCCGGAACACAGTCATAAGCAATCGAACTAATAACCAAGTATAAACCCCTGCCTTTTGACCTGACGATCGCGGAATAGCTCCGTTCCTCGATCGTAACCCTTTGCACTCGAGGCCGTTACCGCGCAGGCGAACCAGCAACTCGAGACGTTTCGCAGCGGTATTTGGTGTATTTACTACCTCTAACGTAAAATGATTACACACACAAAGTAACAAATAAAACTTTTATATTTTAATATTTAATGTTTGTTTACAGGTTTACTAAGATAATTTCATAAGCATTAGTCCTTGTAATTTTTCTTTGTATGATATTTTATGAAACAATTGCCGAGATGTATGCCCGGCTTTTCGGGACAAGTATCACAATAGTACGTTGTTTGATGCCTTTTGCCATGTTGAGTTCTTTGAGAGCAGACTTTGCAATCCTTCCTAACTCCTGTTAGAATGATATGCAGCTTTCCATCTAAGCGGATGTTTTCAGAACTGGAGGTTGAAGTTGAAGGTCGAGCACGCGTCTGACGAAAATCTCCCGTCAATTGCCGAACTAAGGATTTCACATACCGCAAGTGAGAAAGCGGCTGTTCTCTTCTCTGCTGCTTAGTCATTTTATAGAGTATATATGAATTTATTGAGCAAATTTCCAGGCCCCAAAAAAACATTTTACGCCACCATTTCAATGATTTTCGTAAGAAACAGTACGTTGCGGCTAATTGATCTGCACGATCGACACCTCCCATATGTTTTGTGTAATTTATTACAACATTAGACTTCTTGATGGTAACTTCAACACCACCTCGTAATATTCTTCTCACACAACTTATTCCCGCATTATCACCCTTCCATGGTGATAGGGGTCAGAAACTTCAACTTTTCTAGTCTTTTCGCCACAGCTGTCAAGTTCGAACTGAGATCGAAAATGCAGTCCGGTTCGTGGTTGCGCACTAATTTCAGATAAGAAACCCTTATCTCCGTTTGAAGGGATATCATTCTACACTTCATTAGTTTACCCACAAAGAGCGTAGGAACCCGCGTCGAAGAAACAAAACGTAAACAGTCACCGCTGCGGATCGAATTACCGCAGCGAACGAAGTGGTGAGCGACGATCATCTCTCGAGTTGTGGCATTAAATCACATGGTGAGTGAGACTCACCGCTCGAGTGCAAAGGGTTAAAGGGAGGAGGTGTTATGAACATAACTGCTTTAAGGCGCGAAAATAGGGAAAGGAGCGAGGCGCGCTCCAAAAATCGAGCGTCAAGCTAAAGAAAGTGGCTCGCTCCAGTGTAAACAGTAATATACAGATATACGCTCGTGCAACGAGCTCCGTTTGAATCGAATTCATTGAATCGATGTTCGCACCGATTCCATGAATCCTAAACAAGGATCAACGCTTTAAAATACGAGTTAATGTAAGAGAAGACACGATGTATTGTCCAAACGTCCTTACCGTTTAAAAGAGCCCTGATGGATCTGTCCACCCTAGGAAAGGGCAGAATGAACAGATCCGGTCAGTATAAATATTGGGACTCCGATCGGAGCACTAGAAGTAGAAGGCTAGATTTCTTACCCAAACCTCAGGACGTACACTACAGTGACTTAGCAGATAAACCGCAGTAGAAAGCAAAAAGAAAAAGGTATTAAAAGTTTATCAAAAATTAAAAACGTTAAAGACGGTTGAGATAAGTTCATAAAGGTAGTAAAACCGCGAATTCTGGATGCGTAAGATTGAGATCAAAGTATAACCTGTTTCTCGAGAATTAACATTGGTGACTTCTTCAAGAATCCTGAGGCGCGAAACGCCCCGTCCGCGTATCGGAATCTCTCACCGAAGTCACCTTACCGATATAAATTTTGAGAGAGGGAGAGAGGGAGAGAGGGAGAGAGGGAGAGAGGGGGAGGGAGGGAGGGAGAGAGAGAGAGAGAGAGACTTTTTGTCTAATAACTGCGATAAGGAAGCAGGCAGTCGGGGTGATTCAATCGGATGATTTCCTGGGACACAAATATCTCACCCGTGCACGAACAAAGAAAAAAGAAACGGTTACAAACTTTATCCAACTCTAGGTTCATCGACTTCTCCAGTTTGCAATCTGGTTGCAACATCCTCTAAATATTTCAAAATGACGACAGTTTAAGATATAGCGTGAATCTGTGTTCAGGTATCTTTCAAGAGTAGCGGCAAGGTGCGCTGCGCTACAAGGTTGGTATCTTCGACTACCGATTCAAATTAGTAGAGGTAGTGGAAAAATGTCCCTTTTGATTAGAACACAGGTCTTGTCTGCTCTATTCTATTGTTATGAATCTACTCTTATTGTTAGAAGTTTTCAGATCTGAGAATTCGAGGACTTAATCAATAGAATAATCGTATTTTTTACGATTTCGAAATTGAAATGTGGAAAGTATTTTCTGTGTCAAAAATGCCTGTATATATACTTCGGATATACTCTTTTGGATTACATCCTCTCAAAGGAATGCACAAAAAAGTGGTATATATCGGATTGGTCGAGAATTGCCGGTTACAGTTTGTTTACTATATGATAGCTGTTCATGGCCCTCAGGGGTCATAAGTTTCATAGGCAGACATTCTCTCGGCAATAGTTTCATTTTCTAGACAGTTTGGAGTGTATGCATCAGTAGCGGCAGGATTGTTTAAAGTGTGCGCGTGAAAGAAAGTCTGCCCGGCCTCCTATACATGATAATCCGCAATAAAAAATATTCGTTTGGTTCTGAGGCTAACTTGCTGTCATGGTGGTTGAATTCCGCCCCAAATGTGGTTTGATTAAGCTTTTGTAGCTTGGCGAGGGTACTTGGAGTGTTACTGTTCCCGAGACAACCTGATATTCCCAGGATTCTCTCTACTTATTCCGAGAGTGCTGAAGCAGTGGGAAAGTTTAATTTTCTTGTATAACCAGTTCAGTGGGCCTTATGGCGCCCAATCACGGTCGGTCTAGGCAAGACAGTTTCGTTTGGGGCATTGATTATGTCCAAGATTGGCGAACATTTGCTACCGAGCATTTGTGTTTGATGTAAAGATGTAAAGTTGTTCATGCGCGTACAAGGTCCAGCAATGATGACCTAGGTATGTGACGCCCATTATTGTGTCGAAAGAGTGAGCTCTGATGGATAACATCGCACTGTTGCGCCTGAAGTTATCCAGTGTGATCAGAGAGTTATCGCGAGATGTGTAACTCTAATTTAAGTAGAGGTAACAGCCAGAGGAGTGGTTTTCGGTTTGCATGTTTTTTCTATATGTAGGATTGAGTTTCTTCTATAACACTAATACGCATGCGTCACAACATTAGATTGGAGTATTCCGGTTCAGCAACCTAACGGTCCAAATTTTTTCGCAGTATATCTCGTTCAATCACTCCGAATATATCCCAATGCTCCGTCGTGTGTCCTGGTGGATTCCTGCAATTAGTTTGTGATTGAAATTACCTACAACTTCACAGCTTTACCCACCTCCGTTGCGTAAATCCTCCTGCTTCTTTCCTTTCCATCTTTTTTTGCCCCGTCCTCATTCTCCTGCACTCCCTAGCCTAATGGTAATGCTTATCGCAGCTTTGTGTCGCCTATTCCGTGCCCGGAGAGTGCAACACGACTTGCGCGTGTCACGTCAGCTTGAATATTTTATTTTTCACTGTATTCTTAAATGCCGATGATGACCTGTATTTTCAGCCACGATTTTCTTTTCCTTTCTTGTTTCTTCTTTTCCTTTTTGTAGGCTTTCTTTCCTCTGTATTTTGCATACCTTCTGAAGACACTGTAATCTTGTTGCTGCAGCCTGGTGACCGTTAATACGCACTTGAATGTACTTCTTAAACATCGCCAATGATCATGGCAAAAAAACATTAGACAATATCAGTGGTTCTCTCTTCCTAGGCTCTCACCTGGTATTTCAAGAACTACTTCTATGAGGAAAAACGAGGGGAAACATTAGTTCCTGTCAGGTCGTGAATTTAATACTGCGGGAGTGTAGAATAATGGAATGGTGGTGCGTATCAAGTATACGAAACAGTGTTGAGCTGTATATCAATTGTAACCGGATATCGGTTATATAGGCGCGAGCAATCCGTAAGGGGCACGCCATCGCCCCTGAGCGAATGAGCCTCATGCGCATGGGTCATCATCCGATCGAAGGAGGTCGATGCAGTGCACGAGAGAGGCACTCTATTTTTTTTTTAAATTCATTTTTCGGCACCGACTGTTAAGGTCATTTAACCTACGACCTACTGTTTAAGGTGGATTCCGAATCACCAGAGCTATGGTACACATATCACATAGAAAAACCAGAGGTGATTGGGCGGGATTCGAACCCGGGTCTGCTGTGTGGCAGTCTGAGACTCTATCCACTACACCGCCGTAGCTCGAGAGGCACTCTTGATCTGGTGGCTCAACAAAAAGATCGTGCTTGGGAAACATATAAGTATCCGGGCCTTTGTACCCAAATCTTTGTTCACATTATTAGCTTTCCACTCGCGATACCGTATCAATCGATAATTGCCGGAACAAGGTACGGTTAGTGGTACTGCGAAAGGGTCTTACAATACTATTATTACCCGACTATACTTACTAGCCCATACGGTGCCTCTGAGACGACTTAGCTCACTACGATGCCCTACTTATCTCAGATTTGGCGTTTCTGTTGTGCCTGGTAAAGTACGTTCAGGTAGTGTACGTTTGACCGGCTCTAGGCGATATGGGTTCACGGTACGGTTTTGTGATCCGATCATCTCGCGAAGAACTCGCATAGCTCACTACGGTGCCTACCGATTCCCCTAGCGAGTTTATGTATCGTCGATCATTGACCATTATCAGTGACCGTTTCTGCTAATCGTACTCCCGTTTCGGAAGGCACGCGAGTCCCTGGTGCGTATTCGGGCGTCGTGGGAACGCTCGATCTTCGGATTGCCGAACCCACGTGCATTGGCCGGATATTCTCCGGGAAGCGAACCCTGGACTTTCTTCTTCTCTCCTCGTAACTGCAGTCGGACAGATATATTGTTTCCAGTTTGGTCAGCTCAGGTCGCGTATACGAGCTGGACAGAGCCGAGCTGAAGTTTTTCCCTGGTGGCCGGAAGACTCTAAGGGCTCTCGTGTAAGATAACGAGTCACGAGGGAGGAGTCGAGCGGAAGGAAAATTTCTCAAAATATTAAGGCGCGGTCATCCAAGTATTAGGCGCCTTAAAGAGCTAGAGAGGACTTTTTGTATTCGGTATATTATTCGAATGTCACGATCTACCGTCGGGACCGATTTTTATATTAATTTATATTACGAAGATTCGCGGTTTTTCGGGAACAACGTGCCTACGCGACACTCCCCTGGGATGAGGCGAATTATTCAGTATCTTTGGGCGAATTTTTCGAGGGATGAGGTGAATTCTTGCACGAAATCACCGTAAGGATGAACTTGTTCGAGGAAGGGTACCGAAGTGGATGCAGGAGAATGATTGGGTTCTTCAATACCGCCGAGTTTCTCTTTAGTAACAAAGGTTTTTATTGCTTTTTCGAGTTTAAATAAAAATG
>JBCFXI010003267.1:0-10537 GCA_038496175.1 Ampulex compressa
CACACGCACACGCACACGCCCACACACGCACGCACGCACGCACGCACGCACGCACGCACACACACACACACACACACACACACACACACACACACACACACACACACGTACATTCGAGACGATAGGGCACTCGAAATTCCTACGCCCTTTATATATATAACGGCGCGACGGTCCGTCTCCAAAACTGCATTGTTCCAAAAGTCTCGCGCACCACATAATGTAACACCATAATTTACAAATTCACAATATCACGTAATGCAATATTACAATTTCCTTTCCTGTACCGTTTGTGGAATGAACAGTTTTTCAAATTTAAGCTCTTAATATGATTATATTTAATATAATCTTTAAAATATTAATATTTAAGCTCTTAATAATAAGACGCGCGAGATATGTCATTCGTGGTGCCGCATGCAGTCTCATGCAGTCTTTTCTCCTTTCCAACTATAGACTACAAAGTCTTCACCAATATTTAAGGGTGCCAGAAATATTGAGTGAGTGGAAAAGTTCGTGCGGAGTTTGTAAGTAAAAGTCACACAGTGATTAGGCAAATAAAAATCTTTAATCAATCAATGATATATTCTCCATCGTTCCCTATAATCTTTTTCGAACGTTCTGGTAGCATACGGACGCCTCGATCATAAAAACTGCGCGGTTTAGATTCGAAGAACGAAGAGACGCGGTTTTTTGAGGCCTTCAAGAAGTCAAAGTTTTTTCCATTTAAATAATTTTGCAATGATCGGAACAAGTGATAGTCAGATAGTGCGATATCAGGAGAATACGGTGGATGCGTTAAGACATCCCATTTCAGGCTCTTCAGTTTGCGCAGCATCTTTTTTGAAACGTGTGGTCTGGCGTTGTCGCGATGAAAGATGACTCCCTTCCGATTTGACAAAATCGGACGTTTCTCTTTGATTTCTGGATTCAGACTGGTTAATTGGCGACAATACTTGTCGGAATCAATCGTTTCGCCAGCAGGAAGAAGCTCGAAATAGATTATACCCTTGCAATTCCACCAAACAGAGAGCATCACCTTCGTCGGGTGCAAACTGGCCTTTGGCATTGCGTCACCATGCGCACCTGACTGTTTCCATGTCCGTTTGCGCCGAACATTGTTGTAGAGGACCCATTTCTCATCGCTCTTCACTAATCGATCCAAAAACGACTCGCTATTGAGCCGTCCGAATAAAGAAACAGCTGCAGAAATTCGCTTGATTTTGTTCTCCTCGGTCAGCAAATGGGGCACCCATATATCGAGCTTCAAATCGAATCCCATCTACTTTTTTAAACGCCGAAAAGCAGTTAATGGGTCAACGTTTAGAGCTGTAGCAACTTCTTCTGTTGAAATTCGCGGATTATTGAGCACTAAAGTACGCAAAAGATTGTCATCAATGTTAGAAGGTCGACCAGAGCGCGGCTCGTCTTCAAGGTTAAATTCTCCGCGCCGAAATTTAGCAAACCATTTTTCCACGGTTCGTTTAGCTGGTGCTTGATCCTGATAAACATCCTGAATATTTTTTACGGCTGCGGCAACGTTTATTCCGGACGAACTCGTAAAGCATAACGTGCCCTAAATGCATCTTATTGATACTCATTTTTAAAGTGACATTTCTCGAAGCACTTTGTATGAAAACAAATGATTTTTTTTTTAATGAAAGCTGAAGACGTCACCTTTCCAACGATATATAATATGTAGATGGAAGTTTTAATGACAACGCTTTACGACGCTTATAACTCCATTTATTGAAACTCCGTACAAACTTTTGCACTCACCGAATATTATTGGAGCAAAGACCTAGCAATGAGTATTGTAGGCGAAACACGGTTAACATTTGAGGAAATGTGTAACATACTGCTGCGGGTAGAAACCTGCATGATTGTAAGATCCGTTTACGCTTTCTTACAAGTTTCAGAGGCCCCTTAATTCCAAGCCATTTTCTCATTGCAGATGTTTTCGTTGCTTTATCTTACCCGGACCTCCATGAGATAAAACTGAATCATTTGAACAAGTTCCAGTTGTTACAGCAAATGACACAATACGCTTGCTCACGATGTAAATATGAGTACCTGCATCAATTACAGAACAGACATAAGGGCATTTAACTATGCCACGTAAATTCAACATCTTATTTATTTGGTCAAAAGAGACAACCGGAGTCAAAATACAATAATGTTCGAAAATAGAGCGATGTTTAAGTCTCTATAAAAGACCCTTATCAAGCTACAAGTAATAATAGTCTGAGATTTATTAGATATGTAGGGGCTTGGCGGACTTGAAGTTCTTTTTTATCCGTGACTTTTGTTGATAAGTAAACGTTATGGATATATAGGAGTAGTAGATCTAGACGCGTTCATGCAACCATGAACGAGGACGGTAAGATACAGAGGTGGCGGGGGAGGGGGGTAATCTGCCGCTGCCTCAGGCCCCTACTTTACTGACAGTGATGCACCCCCTGCCGATCTAACCCTCCTTACCTGACCGACCACCTCCTGTCGTTCCACCCTCTGCGTACCTGACCGACCACCCTCTTCTAATTCGGCTCACCACCTATTGCTGATCAACCCACTTTCAATATGGCTGAACACCCCCTAACAATCTCTCGTTTTCAATATGGCCAATCTCCCGTTGCCGATCTTATCCTTCCCGTTCATCTCGCTCCTTGCTATCTGCCTCACCCGGTTGTTCTTGGAGTTGGAACTTGGTGATCGTCAACGTTATCATGGGTCGTCCTCGTGTGTCAACATGCATCGCTCGAGTAGGGTAAGTACTGAATTCGTTCTGCATGTCGCGAGAATAAATGTATATAGTGCGCATACGCGGCTGTCCTCCATCATAATCCGCGCGATGAACCATCATCTCGAATTATTTGCGATCGGGAATTAAACTGTTTGCTTTGTACAATTCATCGGCAGGGAAACGCGGGGAGGGAAAAAAAAATGTATAGACATACATAATAATACGAGTAAGTTTAAAAAACAAATGATTTATTCAAAAAGGAAATGTGTGTGCAGCCGCCTGATTCTCGATTACGCCGCATGTTTTTCTGTTAAATACCCGCGTATATGTTTTCTTATTATTCTAATTTCTCACTATTCTTTTTTGCTTTACTTATTATTAATTTCACACATTGGTTTACGTACTTTATTTTCTCACCATGTCTTATGTATGCGGGAAGTAATGTCGTTATCACAGCTCCTCCGGCGTGTGCTGGAAATTTTCTTCTATGCAATCCGAGCAAGTGAGCGCGGACCGCAGTTGTAGCATTTCCTGGTGACACGCGTTGCAGCGTATTGGGATACGTCCGCTATGGGTGAAATATAACGCGACGTGCATTCACGTTACGTTGTATTTTTCCTGTCTATTCTCCCAAAATCCATGGAAGCACTCTGCATATATTCTTCGTTCCTCCCACTCTTTGTGCATTGCCAGTAGTCTCACAATTCTACACATGTACATTAATTCCATTAAAACCACGTTCATTTCTAGCTATTGTGATGGTACTGCCCCATCGCATGCGCTGTAATACTCCTTGCCTTTACTCACGTCACGCTCACTTCGTCATACACTTATTTTTACTATTTGAAGGTTAGATTGAAAGCAATCTCCTTCGTCGTGAGAATTTTTGGGCCATTTTTCCTTATTTCTGATGCTGCTCAGTGTGACTCGTAGTGGGAGTGAAATACCTTCATAGTTTCCCTCGCTCTCACTCTCCTCCTACTCGTCCGGTGAAGAGCGGTATCCTCTTCTCAACGGCATCTTATTTTTTATAGTTATATCTCCCCACCCCACCCTTTCATCAATTTTTACTCCCACTCCCTCTAATGAGAATATTTGAAACTATGCAAGTGTATAAAAGCTCCATTTTCAAGTCAAAGCTCCCAGTTTAGAGACTATGAGTTTATGACTAAAGTTTAGCATGAAAAATCACGCATTAGACATATCATCGAGCATCGATCGATGATATAGGGACCATGTCGTTGCACTGATTTTTGGTAAAATGGAGGAATTTCAGGAGGGAGATAGTGGACGGGCACTTATTCAGATTCAAAGTACCTGCATTAATGTCAATAAGCATCATCCGCTATATGCAGGATGTGCCCTAGAGACGCCTGCTTTCATTAAGAAGAAAAAGGAGGTAATCAATATAAAGAACAATTATAGCGCATGTTGTATAAGGGCGATGGTGGTCAGTAGTATGTGATTCTCCGATTTTGAGTGAATGCATTTAAGCACTTTACTCGGAGTTCAAGTCGTGGAATTCAAGGTTTTTCGACAGGAGGAAGAATTGAGTAGTACTAACTGATTAAACAAAGATAAAGGATCTTGATTTTGAATAAGAGCCGATTTAATTAGGAACCGCAATCTCTTCTTTAACTCGGAATCCACCCTTGGATTGCATTAAATAAAAGTGAGAAAAAAAATTAGACCTGCAGAAGGACTGTTATTGAACGAACGGGGGCCACACCATTGGCAGTGACAATTCATTTGATCGGGGCCACGCTCTTTGGCAGCGACGATCGTAACAATCTTTCGTGCTTGTCGGAATAAAAGCGCGTGAAGGAAAAGAAAGTGATCTGAGCGAGACTGAGGTTCAAAACGAAGGAATTTCTATTTAACTAAGTTTATTAATAAAAGAAGGAAATTAAATAAATGATACAAGTTATGAAAATGTTAATAAGAAAAATGTAAATTATCTTGAAATTACCAATGTCAGTTTTGAGACCAGGCGGATAGGACTTTATTATAACACTGAAGCGAAATATTGAAACGAATCACTAATCGATCGGGCAAACACCGTTAACGTAAGTTTTTACAGTGGACGACTGGAACAGTGGTCGAGATTGACCAACTAAGTAACCGAATAAGCAAGTTGGGGTAAAAGGCGAGTTGGCGTAAAAAGGCGACGTTCTGCTTCTTTTATACTATATTCAAAAGTGGAGAGGTGTCCCTTAAGGGCCAATCAATGGTCTTAGGAAATTGGTAGGACCAATACTCACATTTGTTTAAAGTAGGGCGTAGAGGGAGAATAAGGCTCTGCGTTAACCCCACTCTGCCTCTATGGAATTCTTATCTTTCTAGATTTAATTCTGAGATTTTTTGTGTGTTAATTATTAACAAAGTTTGTTGAAGTTGCTTAAAAATATGTTTATCCTTATATGAAGGCGAGTCTCCTGCACTTTGAATCATTGTTCTATCTCTTTTTGTTCCAAAGATATAAAATATTCTAGTGAATTTATCTAAAAGAAAAAGGATATTCGCCTTTGCAGTTAGGGTTAAGTATCTTAAACTTACATAACTTATTTTAATTATTTCACAGAAAGATTCCTTTTATTTAATAGATTTTAATATATTATATGTTCTAATACTCTGTGGATTTTAACGTCTCTTAAAAAGGCTTCGAGAGGGTTCGGTCGTGGTCCAGCTGGCGTTATCTTCCGGAATGCGTAAACATAGTTAAACGTGGTGGTCGATGAATAGGCTGGATAACGTACAAGGGAAATTTTCGGTATGCCTTTCTGTGAAATCATTCAAATTATATTTTAAATTAAGAAGGTAAGAGTTTACTCGGATGTAACAAGTATATCTTAAAGAAAGAAATATACATCTGTTAAAATCATATCCGCATTATATAAATGTGCCAAAATATGAAGAGCATCAGTTCCTCCACAGAACTGCGGAAAATTATGCATTTTGACCAGGACAACAATATTTTCGTGAACTTACGAATGATGCTAACAAGACGCAAAAGAGAAGAATAATTTTACTGTTGCGCATCACAGCGAAGCTTATGGATCGGCATATCAATCTCCTCTACATAAAAGACAGTGATCACACACACTACAAGCACATTCGAAATCTGCTTGGACTTATTTTCTCGGAAATGTCGTACTAGAAAAATGAAAAACATTTTTGTCACAGGTATCGTTTTGCTGTTTTTTTTTACCCTAATACAATCATCAGACAAAAAATGCTCTCTTTTTTCCCTGAAAAACATATAGATGCTTAATTACTTCTCGTCGGCCGAGAATATGCACAAGCACGAGATACGCTGCGTCACCATAAATAATATGCGCGTAATCCTATTAGACCCGCAAAAGGACGAACTATGAGTGGTGGTGCATGTCGATCTTGAATGCTTGCTAATACGATTCCCGAATCAGACTGTTGATGTAACACCGTTAGAAGAGAAGAAGAAGGCAAAAAAACTGGACGTCAACCAGAAATACGTGCCCTTCAATGTAGGCTACTACGTACAAAATAGAATGGATTTGCACCAATCGTGTTATGTTTCATATCGCGGGTTAGATTATGATGTATGGCTTGTCCTGTAATTACATATGCTCGCGGAAAACGTTCAGCCCGGTCTAAAAAATATTAGGTTCAGGATATAGAATATAATAAATAATAATACCTTTGACTACAGAATAACAAATATAGCATAACACCACGCCCAACTGTTACACTTGCAAAAAACCCGTTTTGCTCCCTTAAAAGCGAGTAAGGTATCATTGTCGTATTACGGGAAAAAGTCGTGGACTTATACACACTCGTGTAAATTAAATTATGAACTGCAGCCTGTAATACCAGTTATATTTCATAATCTCACCGAGTACGTTACACACTTCTTCATCAAAGCACTTGCAAAAACATTCAACGCTTCGGTTCAACTACTGCCCATAAATAAGAAACGGTACATCTCATTCACAAAGTTCGACGAAAAAAACAAAATTTATCTTCGTTTCATAGATTCATTCAAATTTTTAGCAACGAATTTTGATAAACTTTCATCCTAATTAAAAGAAGATGAATCAACCATTTTTAAATTTATATTTTCTAACTTAAACGTCCAGCAGTTGGAATCATTAATGCGAAAAGAGGTCTTTCCATACAACTACACGGATTCGTGCACGAAGTTGGAGGAGACAAAATTACCCGACCTTAAAAGTTTCTAGAATAATCTGACAGATACTGACATCAGTGACAAAGACTACGAATTTGCACGGATAATGTGTAACATGTTTGAGATTAAGAGCCTGGGCAAATACAGCGATTTATATCTGGAAACCGACGTTACTCCTACTATTGGTCGTTTTCAAGAGTATCCGCAAACAATCTATGTTAAATTATAATCTTGATTTAGCGCATTATTACACATTACCAGGTTTAACGTAGGATGCAATGTTAAAATAGAGGGGGGGTAAGTTTCAACTTATATCCGATACGGATATGCTACTGATGATCGAGAGAGGTTCGCAGAGGTCTCACTCAATCTTCACACAGATATCTTCGAGCGAGTAATAAATATACGGAGACATATAAACTGCCCGAGACCTCGAGCTATCTAATGTATTATGATGTGAATCATTTTTACACATAGGCAATGAGCGAGTCTTTTCTAACATATGGTTTCCGCTAAATCGATGAGATGAACCATCTTAACGTAATGTGCCTATCTGATGATCCACCGATAGGATACATATTCAAGGCAGACCTTACGTACCTGGAAAAGTTGCACAACCTACACGCCGAAATTCCGTATTGTTCATCCCGAAAAATGGGTACATCCAAACAGTATAAATTAATCGCCGACATAGAAAAAAGAGAAGAATATGTAATTAACTATCGTACATTAAAGCAATGCTCATTTCACAATTTCATACAGACACGTATACATCGTTATGTAAGTTTTAATTAGCTGCGTCCAACCGTTTGCGTACAAAAAAAAACAACGAGTTTGAGAATAATCTCTTCAAATGAATGAATAACGCAGTTTTCTGTAAGACAATAGAAAATGTGAGAAAACACGTTGACGTAAAATGAATATCCAAATAGAATGGACAGCACGGAATGGGGGCATCGATTGCTCTACTGAATTTCCGTTCAGATCCATAAGTTACAAATCAAATTTCATAAACCAATGTATATGGGCATGTCAATTTTAGATATTTCGAAAACACGCTTGTACTACTTCCACTATGACTACATGAAGAAGGAGTATGACGATAAATGTACCCTTATGTATACTAATATTGATATTATAATTTAACACGTAGAGTGTGAAGATATTTATGAAAATATGCGAAATAATTTGGTATTACTTGATACGAACGATTATGCCGTAGATAATATTTATGGTACGCCTAGAGTCAATAAGGAGGTTCCCGGTATTATGAAGGATGAAAACAATGGTAGAATCATGCTCGAATTTGTAGACTTACGAGCAAAGACGTATACGGCGAGGGTGCTCATCGAGCCCAATGAGCAGCGTGTAAAATGCGAAAAAAAAAGTATGTAATGTCACGCTATACAACTTTCCAGGATTATGTGTATTGCTTGTAAAACGGCTGTACTAATGTACAAGATTATAATTTAAACCGATCACGATAGCATTATGTGTATACAATAAAGCAGTCAAAAATAGCCCTGAATCCATATGACGATAAAAGAGATCTGTTCAACGATCCGTACGTTACCCTAGCATGGGAACATTATAGAATAAAATAAAGTCTATGTTTATTTTACCACACACATGTTCCTTTTATTAATAAATGGCTGCTTACAATATACTGTTTTTTTATCAATTCACAAATCCATTCCTATTTTGGGGAATCAAATCACTCAATACGTGGGTGGAAAAAGCAAGTTTACGCCTGCATCACCTAATATAAATATTAAGGATGAGAGATTGATTTCGGAGAAATTAGATCGTTCATCGCGTGGACGCAAGCCTAACTATATAAATATGTACATATAACCTAGTCTATAAACGGTTCTCATTAAATTACCATTATTATTGAATTACTGAATTGTTTGCACACTGTTTTCATACATACCTTTATCTCCATATGTAATGGTGTAATTGTATGAATTATAATAAAATTTTTGATTTCTTACGATGTAATTAACATAATTTGATATTTTTTAAATATAATATACATGTAACCGTACTTGATTTACAAAATTTGTCTTGTAATAAAAAGGTCTTAGACCTTTTTTTATTACGCCAAAAGTCATAACGGTTAAGGGCAGATAATGTGCAGGTTTTGCAAGGTGATCAATACTTGAGGATGTAGCGTAAATAATCTGTGGGCTACAGTACTTGTCCGGAACATTTTTTTCTTCAACCTTATTATGCGGACACGTGAATGATTATATTTTCCCTCCGCAGTAATTCGATTTTCCTACTATTACTCGTCAATGCAATCCTATTCTGCATAATTTCGGTCTCACCCATCAAGGAAGCTCCATGTTCGCAGGACTGTATTTATATGAGCTTAGTCTCATGTTCTTACAGGAAAGGCCTCGCTCTTCTTATAAGTTGTATCTTGTTCACCCCTCCCCTCCCAGCATTACCCTGACTTTACATTATAGCGTAAATCTCGTTGCTCTTATTCTTCATTCATCACTTCTTTTTTCTATCAAATGACTCGATACCCCCACTGTTCCAATCTGCTTATACAGCCTGTTTCACCTCGAGCTTTCTATTCATAACCACTATTCATGCCTCTGCAGCTGACTGTTCCTACCCTCTACCACTCACCACCTCCGGATGTATTTTATGAAAATGAGTTAAATCGCCCGATGCTTTTTTGCATCAGCTGAAATAGCATTCTTATGTTCAATTTCCACCTTCACACTTTTATTCTTCCCTATGTAATTATTCCATAACGGATGATACTCCTGTATAATGAGATAGGGAATTTGTTCTACATTATTGTCCGATGTCACCCGAATCTAATCCACATTAATGACTGAGACTATTGGAATTTAATCCGATGCTGTATACATTTCTAACCGATGCAATATGAATTTCAAACCAACATAGTACAAATTTCAATCTGGTGCTGTACCAATCTAAACTGATGCGGTACGATTTCAAAGCAATGCAGTACAAATTCAAACTGGCGCAGTATGAATTATTATCCGGTGTGGTACAAATTACAATATATCGTTATACGAATTCAATCTGTCTTACTAACCCAGCACAAGGCAGTCGTGAGATGAAATATGCTGGATGTAGATTGTTCAGAACACGATATTGTTTATTCGGACTTCGAAGGCCTTATCGAACCGCACCTAGCAGATGCAAATATTAAGTGTAGAAAACTTCCTTAACTACCCCGACACTGAAAGTGAAAATTATCGAGAAGCACGTTTAGCATCGCACCGGAGGATCCACGCTGGACACTGCAAAATCAACTGTATCAAAAATGCCAACCGGTATCGTACAGGGGAGGGGGGGGGAGTGATTGAAAGCTGTTGAAGAGCGATTGATACTTGACCAGAAATCGATGAAAGGATAACATCACCCGTATCACTATTTACTGATTAAATTTAGACGGAGGTAATCTACTATGAAGAAAAGACTGTGCGCTAACATACAGCTGTCGACAAAATTTGTGTTTAATTTATCACATGGACTCAAATCTCAATTTAAATGCAATTTATCGTTGATCACTAAACGGTACTCGAATATGTATGTGGTATAATGGCTTGATTATTGATAATATATATAGTTTATTAATAGATATAATA
>JBCFXI010003268.1:0-10522 GCA_038496175.1 Ampulex compressa
ATATAAATTAATATTAATAATAAAATCTTATAAAATACTTAAAATTTTCAACCTATACTGCAGCCGCTTAAACATAATGTCCTCACTTGGAGACACGTTACACTCGGCCTGAGAATCTACCAGCTAAATTTTATACATCTGAAAAATCATAATTTCATTTCAAAGAACTGTTTTGCAAAGTCATGATTTTTTTTTCAGGATAAAACAATTCGTGAACGAAAGAGTTAACGACTAGTGTAAAAAATATTCACTTCTTAAAATTTTATTTTTGGTATCTGAAATGTGTTTTTAACATACTGGTGAGATTTTAATAGCGACTACTTCCTTGGAGCTTTATTTATTATTATTATTATTCATTTATTTATTTTCTTTGGAGCAGCGGATTTCACAAAATAAAATAGACCCATGTTCAACAGAAATTTTAATACTTTTTAAATTAAATACAATTGGTATACTTTTATTAATAAAGGAATTACATAGTATAAAAACAAATAATGATAATTCAATTCAATTTGTTGTTATAGGGTGGTACTCAAATGGTCTCACTATTTGCAAATATATTGTATTATAATATCTCTACGTGGGTTTCAAAATGCCCCACAATGCATTACAGTGCATAAAAAAAATGGGACATTTTTAACCGTTTGAAATGAATCTTATTCTACGTATTTCAATATTGTCCATCTTATGTGAACATAAAATGAACGAAATAAAAATACACACTGTTGTTTTTGTCGGAACTACAACCGTCTATTGTTATTTATCCAAGAAGTATAAAAAAATAAATATTTTGCTATAATAAGACACATTATATCTTTGTTCTGTTATTTTGTTCTAGTGTTCTGTACATATCTTAATATTTAGATAAAGTCATTTTGAATTAATACAACATTTGCATATATAATAAAACTTTAATTTAAATTATTTGATTTATTTCAACGTTTATTGCAGAAGTAGAAATAACACTTATTTATAGAACATTGAACTTTTTGATGAATTAGAAGCCATTTACCTTATTGTAATCTAGTATGTATCTCCTTTATATATATCATATTGCTTTTTTGTATACATGTGTGTCATTTGAGTTAACCTTTTTTTCTCATCATTGCAATGCAGCTTATGCATACAGCGGAACTTATTGTCATAAGTGTATCGTGTTTGGCTTCATTCTGATCGGCAACATCTCACCAATATTTAAAAAAAATTTCTAGTAAAAAAAAATGAAATTGGAAAAATTTGTGACAATAATTTTTAGACTAGTTGTTCATTATTTCACGTGGCCAACTCACATATGACCTTCCTCTTTTGTCCGGGGTCCCCTTTATGCGCTGACCTTTTTGTTCAACAGAATGCGAAGGTCTGGAAAACCGTATCTTCTATCTCGTAAGCAACACAATTCGTGCTTATGTTATGGGACTTTTAATCAGTTATATCTCAAAGTCAAGTGCAAACAAAAAAATACACTAATTTATTCATTGACCACAGTAAGCTAATCAAAGAAAAAATATTTTTATTGAGTTCGCAACTTTTATAGCAGTCAGTATGACATTTAGGTACAACAATCAAAACTAAATGTTACACCGCTTAGGTAGAAATAAATAAAAAATAAGCGCCTCAAAAAAGGGACAATGGTAAATAACGGATTAAGGTTGTTTTACTGTAATCCTTTATATGTTCAAATGTTGGTCGATAATCGTAGAAGGTTTAATGGTCTTCCATTGAGGAACAAATTATATAAGATTTGTTTATGCAATCATGTTGATATGCAGTACATGTGAAGCAATTATCTATGAATATTAAACACATTTGTATCACTGACTTCACTTGAAAAAAAAAAAAAAAGGTAGAATAACCGGAATGACGTTTCTGATAGATTTCAGCTTACACGTAATGTAAAACTAAAAAAATGTATAGCCACAATTGGACCTTATTGGATCTTAATTGGACTCATTTTTATCCTTTTTCCTATTGGAAAGATATCGATTTAATCTCTGGAAATACTAAGTTGTTCAATAAGTTCGCGGAATGGAAATGACAAAGTGACTTTACGGTTATAAAAAATGATTTTGAAACTTAAAGACTTTAAACGAAAATCTTAAACTAAAAGTTAAAAGGTTGAAGTTAAAAGTATTTGAAAGTTAAAAAGTGTTGCGGATGAAGTTCTATTCGGATGTGTTTTTGTTGCATGCGACACTCATTGTGCACATAGCTTTTTGAGACCCCAAACGTTATTTAAAATATTGCAAAAAATATCGAAGTTTTGGTTGAGTTCCTTACGAAATATGAAGTATTAAAGTGACGTCGACGTTTTAGTTCTCCTGTTGTCGAATAGACGGCGCATCGCGGACTTATTGAACAAGTTTCCTAACAACTAGTATTTTCCTGAAATGGTTTTGACATTTTCTATATCATTTTTCACTCTTCAATTTGTATTAAAACCACTTCTTATCCATCCTATACGATTAAAGCTATCTGCATATCCATTTTCCATCGTTCGCCTTCCATAAAAACTCTTTCTACATCAGTCTTCATCGTTCCTTTCCTAGCAAAACGTTTTCCATGTCATTCCTCACTCTTCACTTCCCAACGATCCATTTTCCATGTCATTCCTCACTCTTTCTCCTCTATCGATCCATTTTCCATGTTATTCCTCACTCTTCGTTCTCCATCGATCCACTTTCCATGTCATTCCTCACTCTTCGTTCTCCATCGATCCACTTTCCATGTCATTCCTCACTCTTCGTTCTCCATCGATCCATTTTCCATATCATTCCTCACTCTTTCTTTGCCATCGATACACTTTCCATATCACCTTTCGTTATTACTCGCCCATTCAATATTTCTGCATCATTCCTCATCGGCCGTTTCCTATCGTAAGGTCCCACTCTGTATATGGAAGCACGTCACGCGGTTAGGCGGAGGTGGGGTAAGCCAGGTTGGAGCCGAGCCGTGGCAGTCGGTGCTAAACCGCTGATCGGGCTTCCTACGATCCTTCGTTAAGTCTATACTTAGTGGCCTCTGCACTGTGTCTGGAAATAGTGAAAGTCCAGCGCGGTGGAAAGCGCAATCGCAGAAGGTTCGACTATCGTGCATAACGGCCAGGTTGTGTGTCTCCCGGGAAAAATCCTTCGGTAATTGCCGAGCACTAATTGCCGCCAGTACTGTCGAGTACCATTGAGTGCTACTGGAAGTGTAAAATCCGTGATGGTTGTTAAATAAGTGTGCTGCGGTCGAAAGTTATATTTTTTCCCTTTTCCTTTCCCCCCCCCCCTTTTTTTTTCTGTGACTCGTGCGGTTTGGGCTTGCCTCCGATCTTCGATGTACAGTCGGATTAATATAAGTGTGCAGTGGTCGAGGGGCGAGCCTTTTGTTGTGGCAGGGAGATACGCGAAGCAGCAGCAGGATCGGTATTTCTTATCTTTCTTCGGTACCAGCGGTCGTGAATGTTCTCAGAATTAACGAATTAACAGGTTACGCGGCATGTCAGTCAATGATGACTGACGTTTCGGCCATGTCGGTCGCCGGTGACTGACAGTGCCCAATATGATGCAAAACTGAAAAATCTACGTTGTCTTCGTTAATTACCTAAACTTGGTTTAATGTTTACTTAATTTTTATTTATTAGAGGGTTGGTGTTATTAATGTATTAAATTTCTTTTCAATACATTTTGATGGATTTTATTGAAACACAGTAAACGTAACGACGATTGTCTTTCGCAGGTTTCACAAAATGTGGCAACTTGTTTAGTCGATTTTTTTCGCAATTTCTCGACCATATAGTGTCGCAGTTTCTTTACAGCACAATGAATAATATCTTCGAACCGCAGAGATTATCCGAGGTTTCTTTTGAAATTTGTGTCGTGGTTTTTTAGAAGTTGCTGTTATGATTAAAAGTAAGAGATATAATGTTAGAAGTTGTTGTAATTTACTAAAACAAGGTAAAGGAAGATGCGGTTGGCTTGTACATAGATTACAGAAGGTTGTAACCTTCCACGTTAAATTGTTCGTCACGTTGAACCTAACATTCGTCAATCTGTATTATAACATTAAAACTATAAGCGAACTCGGGATACGAATCCAAAAGAGTATTGTGATTGAAAAAGTCACGGAAAAACGGAAAGGCACGTAAAAATCGGCGTGGCGCTTAAAGTGTTAACAGTAGATTTGGCCAAATGACCTCAGCAGTCGATGCTGAAAATGAATTAAAAAAAAAATTAATAGATTCTAATAATAAGAGCAACTTCTAAAAAACCACGACACCAAATTCCATTAAAAAACCTCGAAAAGTCTCTTCGGTGCGAAGATATTGCGCATTGTGCTATGAAGAAACTACTATCTGGTAGAAAAATTGCCAGGAAATTGATTAAACAAGTTGCTATATTTAGTAAAATCTGCGAAAGACAACAGTTATAATAAAAACAGTTTATCGCGTTTCAATAAAATTCACCAAAATATTTTGAAAAGAAACATTTAAGTACATTAATGATACCAATCCTGTAATAAATAAAAATTCAGTAAAGTTTAAATAAATTTTAGGTAATTACTTAAGAGAGTGTAAATTTTCCAGTTAATCTTGATCTAGGACGACCATGAAGTATCTTGTACAGTCCATCCTTGTACCATACGACACTCTGAGAACACGGTCTCGATATAACGTGACGTAGGCAATTGCAACAGCCCTCCTATGACGCGGTACTGATAAATACTGTTCGCATAACGTGATCTAATAAATTTAGCGAATCTTCGTCCGCTACGAATCTTCCCATCGCGCTATTTTGGTTGAAATAAACATTATTCTATAAATTGAATGAATAGAGTACTCGCTCTTTTGGTAATAAGATTGAAATAACGTTTTATTCGGGTGAAGAGTATTTTTTTTTTTTAAATACATATTCAAGCAAGCGACTTTTTCAACGCGCTATCACGTTTCTTACGAGTTTTGTTTTTTAAAATAAAAAGAGATCTCTGCATGGTGCAGAGGGATATATTCCTTGTCTCTGAGGCGATGTGTGAAGGTTAAAAACCTTCAATAATTATTCGAAAAACCTGTGAAATCGAAAAAAGACCGGAGAAATCCTGGACGTTCTCGAGGAATATTTTCTGTGTCTCTAAGTTGATGTATAAAATTATTCCCTTTTTAATTTTTAATTAAAAAACTTTTGAAGTAATCTCATTATATAATCCATTTAAGTAGAAACCATTTATAATTAATCTGATTGAAGGAGTAGTATAATCGCTCTTTTGGTATAAGATTGAAAGGATGTTTTATTCGAATAAAGAGCCTTTTTCTTTCAAAATAAATATTTATTCAAAAAAACAAGGTTTCGAACATCTCAGTGCGTTCCTTATTGAGTTTACAACTAACTGATGAAGAGCACTTTTGTTTTTAAATCAATATTTATTTAAAGGCAATGTTTTAAACGCATTAGCCCGTTCTTTATCAAGTTTAGGAACAAAACTGAATATGTAGATAAATCAAATAATGGTATGTACAGCTATTTATCGGTCTAACGGGGAGGACTTATTGGTGAGACAATTTATATAAAATGTTGAAAAAAAAATGTAAGAAAGGAATTATAAGCGTTGGAAATCTAACGTAAAACGAATATGACGTACTTCCAATCTAATTTTTATTTCTTCTTTACTTAATTCTCATTAAGTTTGGTTTGCCATTACCTATAAACTTTATACATTTTTTGAATAAATATTTATTTACATAAAAATTTATTTATATTACATTTAATAGAAATTTATTTAAATAAAAATCTTTACCGGATTCAAACGTACTTCCAATTTATTGTACAAATGCTTAAAACGATTAAAAAGCTTGGAATAAATAAGTTTTGTCGATATATGTTAATATTCATTATTGAATGATATTCCCACCATTGTGCACATCTTTGTACCTTGTAAGGCAGTCTCGATATATGATACGCAACACAATCCCCTGATTTATAAGATTTGTAGGTTTCGTTTAATACGATTTCGATATAGTATATGTTGTAGGAGGATTGATTGTATCAGGTTGGTACAAAAATAATGTTGACCTTTGTCATTAACAGGTTTCGTGGTGCGTATATTCTCTGCTCTGTAATTTTCCATGCAAACTATTCGGAATTCTTGCAAAACGGAAAATTAAAAAGAATTGTTTCTCACCTAAAAATTACCTTACAAAAATTAAAAGCAACTTGTATAGATTTTTCACTTTAAATTCACCCTTTTGTAAATCAAATTTACCCATTTACAAATGGAATTCACTCTTTTGCAAATGGAAGTTACCTTTTTGCAAATCAAGTGTTTTTACATATATATTATATTTAAAAAACATCAAATAATATTAATTACATAATAAGTACACATAGTAGGTTAAAAATTTTATTATCTTTCATACAGTTACATAATTACATTAATATGTTTTTGTTTTCATTGGTCAGACAAAACATTAACGTTGTTTTTCTTTGCATCGGCTAATTGTACGCAGAATTGATATGCAAACATAACCTAAAAGCCAAACATGTTAAGATTGCGTTTTCCTGTTTATATAGGAACGTTGTTCAATTATTATAAATAAACCTATAATATTATTCAACAAAAGTATTACATCTTAACATTATTTGATGCTTTTTAAATATAATATATATGTGGAAGTACTTGATTTACAAAAGGCTAAATTTTATTTGCAACAGGATGAATTTCATTTACAAAAGTTTGATTTGAAAAAGAATAAATTTTATTTGCAAAACCGTGAATCGATTTGCAAAAGAGAGAATTTGATTTGTAAAAGGGTGAATTTAATATAAATATAAAAAACCGAGAATAGTGTGAGGAGTTACATTCAATATGGCTTGAACGAACACAAAGAATAATTCCGAAAGGAACCACCAAAAATCAGTTCGATACGAGACCTGTAAAGAATAATAATTAAAATAACAATTATCCATGCAGCACCTTATAGAAGTGGATAATAAAACAACGAATTTACGACGTGATCGATAAAATTAAAACCCATTTATAGAGATATTAAAGAGACATATTAAAGAGAAAAGGAAACAAGGATGAAATTTATCCGATTTACCTAACCAAAAATAAATAAGGGCGTAAAAGTAAAACTATAAAAATATATTTGTACTTCACCATATCGGAATTCAATTTTGCTTTGGTCGGCTAATATACAATATTTTTCTACGTGCGAATTGAGTAAACTTAACTTCTTTTTCCTTATCTTTTTAATACAATATATACATATTTTTATTGTCCGGGTAAATAGTTCTAATTTAATCGATCACGTTGCGAATACATAATTTAATTATTTAAGGAGGGAAACGTTTGTACTCTTTTGCTCGTTTACTATAAAAATTAATTTATGAGAAAGTAAGTAAGAAGAAGTGTAATTATACTAGAAAAGGTTTTATCGGAAAAATCAAAATAACTTAATTTTGAACAGAAACAGTCGTTTAAGAAAAAACGCCTTTTTTTTACCGTTCCGTTTTATACCATAAAAATTGTAAATAAACTTAACATTCAGCGAATATAAGATGCACGATTGGCAAACTGTTAATAATAATATTAGTCATATAACAATATAATAATAATATAATATTTTTATTAGTACATTAAAACTTCAAACTTTACATTCATGTTTATTACACGCAATACATATATTGTTTGTTTTTTTATTATTTGTATAATATGCAACTTTACATTGTGCACTTCATTGGCAGATAAAGTGTCACGTGTTTGTCTAAACAAGTGAAATGTATGAAAACATAATAGGAGTGTACATGAATTTGCAAACAACGTAGAATATGTTTAGGCAGTTATTGTGTAACAGAAATGTATTGAGATATACTTTATTTCATATGACATTATTTGTGTTGAGTCCTGAGGTATACTTTGTTTTATATGACATTATTTTAACCGTATGACAGTATTATGAGGAACTTCTGAAATCAAAGATTCACTCAAGTTTCACCTGTGGTCGGTATACCACCTGGGTGTAATGTAAAAACCAGTATAACTGCTATGTAACAGGATTTTTCTTTAACCCATTTGCATCATTAGCGTATATGTACTCTCAATTTTCCTGTTCACTATCACCGTATGCCTACGCTCAATTTTGTTGGCTACTATCATTATTTGCTAGCTAAAAAATAGAAATGGAGGATGTTGTTGGAGATGAAAGCAGTAATTCTGATTATATTGAAGAAGAAATTATTCCAGGTCCAGATTTTCTGGACATTTTCCATCAGTCCATCAATGTTATCAAGAAAAGCTCAAAAACATCGTGTCGTTTGTTTAGCTCAGAAGAAAAAAAGAGAAACAATTTATCAATGTGAAAATTGTGAAGTAATTATGCATTGGCATTTAAAATACTATCATACTGCACAAAATAACTAATCCACATGTCCATCATTATCAGTGATACATATGGGCGTTAACCACATATTTGGGTTTATTTGTTTTTTATAATGCTGAAATATGAAATTTTTTTATTTGTGGTCACTTTTGTACTTAAATATAATAAAAAAATGTTAAAGATCTTTTTTTATATTTTTATTATGATGCAAAAGGGTTAATAGGGTTCAAGAATTGAAAAGAAACCCTCGTACAATACGGTATCGTAGGATACGGTTTCACTCTAACACGGTTAGAGAATTAGACATTTCGTCAAACAACATGAAAAGTAGAAAAACCTGTTTGAAATAAAAAAGATATCTCATTTGCAATTAGGGCAATCCTTGGACATTGCAACATTGGACGCGATAGTAGCTTCTAAAAGCAAAATATATCTCATTACAAATTTTTGATTCGTATTTGAAATATTAGTAGGTCTACAGTGTTTTGCGATTTTTTAGAATTTTAACTTCATTTTTGTTGTGGAGTATTAAGTAGATTTAAAAACCGCAGAAGCACCTCTGCCCTGTTTGAATCTTCAAATGAACTGATGCAACTTCTCTGGAATGAATAGAAATATTCAAAAATTTCGAATATGAACTCGGATAAATCGCAAACGTATTAATGGTGTTTAATATGAATAACAAAGAAAACATTATTTATATACGTACTGATATTTGATACTTTTTATGAACATTGCTTTAATACAAATATTTTTTTTTATGTAAAGATAAGTGTTTTTGAAAAAATTTTTTTGTATCTAACCACCTTTTTTATACTAGTATTTTGTCTTGTTTAACCGGAATTCATGTTTCGAGAATGCTAGCGGTGGAAGGAACACACTTTAATTCATAATTAATATTCATTTAGTAACCGTTTGCAAATATCTTTTTTGCGCATGCCATCTATTCGTGGTTTAATGTTATAACGATATAAGAAACTTTGTTTTTCCAAACATAAATCCCTAACGGCATCTAATTATGTTTTATAAAAAAATTTTTTAAAAACAATTCTTTCCAATCTAACAAGGGGTTACTTGTGTGCTACATACAATAAAAAAGTAACTACTTTATACTAGGTTGTTCAATAAGTTCGCGGAATGGCTAAAAGTTAAGAACCTTACACTAAAGATTTAAACTAAAGATTTTTAGTTTACTAAAGTTTAAAACTTTAAAAGTTAAAAAACGGTCAAAATGTTGCCGACAAAGTCGCATTTGAATGTCTTTTTGTTGCATTGTTAGCGAATGCGGCACCCACTGTGCACACGGCTTTTTGAAACCCAAAACTTTATTTAAAATATTACAAAAAAAATATTGACATTTTTACTGAGTTTCCTCTGAAGCATAACATATTAAAATGACGTCCAAGTTTCGATTCTACTGTTGACGAAAAAACGGCGCACCGCGGACTTTTTGAACATCCCGATAGAATGAATCATAAACGCCATTGGCAGATATAGCGTTGATTTTCATAAATAATCGCTTGACTCGGAGGTATAATGACTTAGCAACCGCGGCCTCTTCGTCGATCTTCAGGAAGCTAAAGTCGGACCATAAAACCGTGTTAATCGGTCCGATTGAATTCGAGTCACGCGGTTCCTTTATTAATAATCGACCCGCGCGAGGCTTTCGATCGTCAGCCGAAAGAAACAGTTATGAAACGGGGACAAAGTTCCTTCCAAAGTTCTCTGCGCGATTCGGAAGCGTATCTGCCTATGCGAGTTCTTCCATAATTATGTCAAGCCTCGAGCCGATTCGTTACGCAACAGTTTATATCCTTGGAGAGACTTGTCCTATAACACTGTACGAGGTTCACTTGCAGTCGTATGCATAAGTTGTGTGTGTGTACATGCGTGCGTGCGTGCGTACACATACACGGTTTAAGGGAAGTTACAAAAAAATCGTGGAGGAAAAGTTTGTACCGTTCGAAAAGCTCCATTGCCCTATGTGCCGACTTTTTTTCTCAAGTCTATTACTGCATCTGCAAAGTGTAGTTGCATTTTTTTTTTTTTTTTTTTAAATACTGGAACCACCTATTTCTTTTTTAAGCGCGTTTATGTCAAAATAAAATATGTTTTTCGCGTTAATATAACAATATGTAAAAGTGTGTAAAAAAAAAAAAATATATA
>JBCFXI010003269.1:0-10512 GCA_038496175.1 Ampulex compressa
CACCCTGCGTATATATGTACATAAATATACATATATACGCAGGGTGGAGAACACAATGCCAGCTCCATAATGTAGGATTTATGTAACAGGAAGGTCACGTTAATTCGGGAAAACGGGGCTGAAATTACGAATAAGGTTAACAGGGCGTGAAATGGCAGTTATGGCATTGAGCTTGCAAATTAGGCAAAAATACAACGTAAGCCCGTAATGCGTCTGGAATGAAATTGAGTTACATACCTGCGTCTATCTCGTAAAATTTGCATTCCTATTTGCCCCCGGGAAAATTTTCGGCGTCAATCAAATACGCGAGGATCGTTTACCGATGATCGAAAAAAGATTAGGTAGAACCTATATTCTCAGGCTTTCCATCGAAATGTGCCAAATTTCTCTGACTCGGCTGAAACTTTGATAGGAACATAATAGCCATAAACGCGTAACATCGCGGCGCTTCATTTCGTGGAATTCATGTGAAACAGCAGTAACGTTAGATCACTTACGGCCGCTCTGAAATATGGGTAAAGTTACTCTGCCTAGAAAGGCAACGTGTTTCATTAGAGCTTATAATTTAAGGGGAACTGTAATATATGTGGGGGTGAATCAAGAGATAAAAATCCAGATAACGTATTCTCCCGCCAAACGAAGCGAGGAAGTTAATATGCACTTAAGCACGTTCCCCACATTCGCAATTTAAAATAAAAATCCGACATTGAAATTAAAAATTGTTATACCATTGTTACTATTAAAGGCCAAATAGGAAATATGGCCTGCGTGATAAAACAGTGAAAAAAAGGATGTCAAGTATTATTTTTAATGCAATAGACCGTTATGCGGATAAAAAAATAAATGTTGGCAGAAGCAATTTGCGGAGATGAGATAAAATTTCTTTCGGCAAAAAAGAAGAGTAATATTTCCCCTTCTGTGTTTTGATTAAACTCGAATAATATCGAATATATCGGACTCGCAATAACGTGAATGTATATTAAGTACACTGTAGCTTTTTCTTGTGTTGTTATTATTTCTTGAGGAAACATGCCGAGATAAAATTGAACAAATCGGAATTACGGGTATTTCATAAGTGGATTTTATCCGTTTGCTAATAAAATAAAACATGGATTTTAGATGTAACAATTCCTGCAGATTTAGTCATATTATAAAAGCTTAGAGAAAATTACTGTTGTTCTACAATAAATATGAGATGCATTTGTACAAATGTGAAATACACACACCAATGTATTTTTTATTATTTAATCCTAGTTTTTACATTATTTTTTTTAGATCGATAAAAATCCCGTTTAAAACGTAAAGCATTAATTTCATGAAAAGTATATATTTTTTAAGCAGATAACATTAATAATAAACAGATTCAGTGCGAATATTTTAAATACTTCGGCAGGTGCATTCGTTCAGAATCTTCACAAATCCCCTAGTTAATCTTATCGCATATTATTTATTCCTCATAAACAGAAAAAAGCTGTGATTTTCGAATACGACCCGATAAGAAGAATTCGTTTTTCGAAAACGAAATATACGGTTCTCACTTGTAAGTACCAAGTTTTTAAATATAATAAGGTTATAAATGGAAACACAACTCGATTTAAAGCGGAAAGGTGCTGCTCAGATATTGTGTAATCTAATAAACCCGTGGTCTACTTATGCTTCAAATCGAATTGAGCAAATACATTCACTTACACATCGCAATAGTTTGGTTATTTCCGTGAGGCGTAATGGACGTGAATAAAGTGCGAAGTTATTGATTGAGCAAAATATATAACCCGTGTCACGGTTTATTTCTATAGAATGTTCTCTGCAACTTCTCTCTGCTATTTGTTATTGTTCATTCTCCCGTCGATGATCATTGTAAAGCTCATTCACGCAAGAGCATAGTGCTAAGAATAGAATCGAAACGACAAAAGCTATAACATGCCCGATACGTTTATTTATAAATCCATTTATTCTTGTTCATTTAAACTCAAATACAGAAAATGAGACGGTTAAGTTAAAACACCCAAATATTTGATCCTTCATTGATTTAACAAGAAACTTCGGATAAAGAAGACTTCGAGCTTTGAGAGATAAATACAGTCTTTAAAAAATTACTTCCCTAGATTATTTGCGAAGGAAGTTCAAAGGGTTGAAATACTCTTTAAAACCAAGACACGCATAATTATTTCAGCATTTTTACTGGGAATCGAAGAACAGGTCTGTTAGAAAACATACAACAACCCTTATTCAAACCACCCGATGGCAAAACATTTGGATTTTCTTAACACTTTTCCATCTGGATATACCGCGTAATCGTTAAATTCTGCTAATAAAAGAATATTTATACGATCAATTTTTTTAAATAAAATTTTATATACCAAAAGTGTTTAATTGCTATTCAATCAGGCATGCAATTCTCTACATAATTATTTTCTATTCTTCATTCCAATGTAGATATCCTCAGAAATTTAAGGGAGATAAGTATACGTAGTACCATTTGAGCAAATCAAACTCAGCGGCTGTAAGATTGTGTAAAGAAACAACAACCTGTAACAACAAGCCCAGCAAACCTGTAAGAAGTGGATCGAAAGACGGGTGTATATATAAAAAAAAATATATATATATGGATGAAGAAGAATCTCGTAAGCACATTAAAACGAGAACACGGTGAAAGGCCGATACCGCTTGCCGGATAAACAAATGTGACCGAGGGCAAATCTGATTACCTGATTGCCGCAGATGCATATCACATCCCTGGCCATACGTGCAACAGATGTTAAATTAATGAGGAACATGCTGCACCAACGAACCGCGCCATGGTATTTAAACAAACATAAGCGGATGCAATTAACTTCCAAGAATACTGCCGCGCATAGAATCCAACCAAACACGTCTATGAATTAGTGATTCGCCGGTAATCGCGATAATTAACTAATATGTTTACGGGACTGTTTACGAATTTCCTCGTATAAACGATGTCCGGCTCGGATGTGTGGGTACGAATACGCGCGGCTACTTCGTGCTTTTGCAAAGTACACGATGGAAGGATCACTAGCAGGGCGCGCCTTTTGTTTACACACCTTCTCGCGGTCTCTGTTGCACAGAGTTCCACCTTTGCACACGCGAAATGAGAACGTTCTCGGGATACAAACAGCCGACAAAAAGTTTGGAATTTCAAGAAAATATCAAGCGGATAAATTACAAGCTCCGTTTCACCGAGTAGGTAGGTAATCTGGAGATTTGGTGTTAGAATTACAAGCGACTTTTTTTGTGCCGATATAACGAGTGAATGAACAATAATGAATAGAAGGTTTCTTCAATTTTGCAGTACCTTATTACCATGTATTGACTGCATCGCCATTTGGAGTTTCATGGCACGTCGTGTGTCTTAGTCCCTCGATAACCAACAATTTTTCATTATACGTATGTATACTAACCCTCCATTCCTACTAAAAAGAAAAAAAAAGAAACCACACTACAATCAGCTTGTATCTTGTCTCGTTTATCGTTGGATGTTACCTAGAGTTAAAAGAGAGATCATTATCATTATAAGTTGCCATCCATACGTTTAGAAGGAGCCTCGAAGTATATGCAAAACTAGTACCATCCTCTGCTAAAACTGGTCGCAAAGAAAACCATTTTTATGTCCACATTCATTATCACAAGGTAATATCGCCTACCCGATTTGCCGAGTGACCTTCGTGTCGCTTAATCCACGCGAGAAGGACCGCTTAATCTCACGACATTTCAAACTTCCCGCCAGGCATTTAACCGGCCAAAAAAAAGCGGGGAAGAGAATGGGACACCCAGGAGTTCGAAGAGGGCGCAATTAAACGCACGTAGCGCCGACATTAATATCGCTGAACGTTTCTTTCATTTCCGCTACAGGGGCCAGATAATGGCGAGAGGAGTGGGGGGAGGAGCGAAGTCGGGAGAGGGGGCGGGACCAAAGGCTATACGGGGGGGGGGGATGTATAACATTTTCCATAAAAGCCGGAATGGCGCGCTCTACAAACGGCCGTACACGCTCCGCCGGTAATTTTGCCGGCTAATCCAGGCTACCATGGGAGTTTATTCGCAAAGGTCGGTTAACAAAGACGTCGAACGTACATATACGCCCTGGATTTCGGCCCGCCATTCTTCGCGGCTGATAGATGCCCCGGGTACGGAATCAAAAGCTCGGAAGCCCTTTATTCATGACCGCCAGTATTTCACCCTCGTTCGCTACCCGATTCACCCCGAATGCCGCGCAACCTCCACCTAAGGCCGGCACCATTTATATCTAGGGAAATCCGTGGAAAATCTCACGGGTGATTCCGCCCGCGGACGAAGTGCACCGGCGTAGGCTGATTTCCGGCCTCCAGCTCAGTGCTCGCCCGAAACAATAGCCATTATTAAATACTCAGGGTGGGATGGTGCATTGAGAGAAGTCGTTGCTGGCTGGCTAGAAGGAGGGGGGGGGGGGGAGGGGGTATAAGGTTAGAGGGGACGCGGATGTAGCCGAAGCGGGCGTCGTGTCATTTACATATAAATTGCTCGAAAATCATACTCGCATTTAATTTTCCGCTTCCCGGCTGGTCCTGCACCCCGCGCGCTCCTAAGCCATTTATATTGGCCCGCGGTCCTGATGTTAAAAGCCGACTTCTGACAGGCGATGCGCAAGGAGTTACTGTCGAGGACGATGCGCTTTCGTTGTCGTAATAATGGAGCGTCTGTAGCCTTTGCGACGTGATTTTTTACTTTTGGACGATTTTGTTTTCTTCGATTGCATGTATAATATTATAATAATCGATTTCAATTTTAATGATAAATTTTCTGAAGTGCGTGATATGAAATTCGATTTTGCGGCCTTGTGGGAGTAATGAGATAGAGATGAAAAAGCATCAATTTTATTTTATACTCTTGTGTTCTCTCATTCTTTGCATATAACTGGAACGTAGAATAAACAGGTGCCTTATTTGTTATGGATTACAATATAATATGAATGTATTATTTTTTAATTTACTCCCGCGGTTGGAGCTGTAGCAGACGCAAACCAATCATTTCTTCTTATATTTCTATTGACTAAACGTTTGACTGCTTCATAATAAGCATAACGCAATTACCTTCACAAGACCGTTTGACCGATTGTTATCGGTGAACCGCGTAGACATTCGTATGTTTTCATATGGAATCTAATATCAAACTGCGAGATAATTTGAAATAGGAACACTGACCAATCAGCGGGTTCCGCTAATAGTTGCAATATGGTAGCGTGTAAATGGCGGTCAATTTAAATATTAAACACGAATAGATTAGAATAAGGTATCTGTAATGTACGCAGTGATTTGTTTCCTTAAATCTAAAATTAGCACATTTAAATGCATTTGAATAAACTGTATTTGCCGTTTCCAAATGGCAAAGCGATGTTACCGAGGGTTAACTTTTCACAGCTTTAGGCAAATGAGTTTTCAAAATGTATGAAAATTTTAATACCAAAGCTCATGATCGGTCTAACTTTCTATGTTGAAAATAAATCCCCTTTATAATTTAGTATAACACCATTAAACGATAGCAATTTCTTCGGTCGCTGAATAATAAATGATTTACTTCAGAAGCGACTGAAATTTACCCTTTCGTAACTTCCGACGAGATACGTATCTCGCAGCTCGATACCGGCCGTTTGATGCTTTCGACGAGATAGCCCGTGACCCGATTTCGACGGTTTAACATTTCTGACGAGATATTTCGCCAGGTAACACCGAATGTTTGACTTCGTAAAGAAAATGCTTCACAATTAATTTCATGCATAGGAACGAACAAAAGTAGTAAACAAAACTTCTATTAATTCTCTAAAATAATTAATACCTATTTATGTTGCACATAATAAAACTTGTAATATAGTATCAGACACAAATATCGTAAATACACGCGTACCAAGTAAGACGACACGAGCCACGATGCAAAATCCACGAAATCAAATAATCGTTATTAAATAACAAGAAATTTTGTACAAAATTAAAAAAACCATCGACTTCCGATGAAACTCGTTTGTCATTCATCAGTCGCGAACACGCTTATTATTACCTAGTATTACGCTTGATTATTAAAAACATTAACTTCCTGCATAGAAAGTTGCAGAGCAGTATTAAAACTCCTGAAAGTGGAATTAATTGCTTCGAGGCCTGAGCGGCTCAATTGTGCCATACGTGGAAGGAAAAAGTGATATGGCATGTAGCTCAGGCGTAGCCTAAGGGTCGAATCGCCCATCCGCCCCTCAGGCCTCCTTCTCGGGTCGAAAACTTACTGCAAAAGGACCGGTTCGCGTTTAGTCATTCAAACGAGAATTCTCCAGGGTGTATGCGTACGCCGGGCGGTGGAAGGGGGGTGGGGAGAATTAAGGAAATAAGGAGGTCGTTCCGCGCGAGAGTAACCACGGCGAAAGGACGAGGAGGAGCGAGGAATAGGGACCACCGTCCTCGTCTCTATCTCGTTACATCTCCCCTCGTCCGTGACTCTATTTACACGAAGGACGATTAAGTGTCCTCGCAAACGTACCATCCACCGCCGCGCTTTGCCAGTGTATACGGCCGACTCTAGATTTAGTGAGCTCGGCCGTAGCGAACATTCGGCTATAGTGAGCCTACGTATTAGAAATTTGATTTACAGGGTGGCCCTGAAGTCCGCTAACACCTTTGTTATTTTATTACGCAAAAACTAGCAGTGCTACAGATCTCGTATATATGTCACATTAACACGTTCCGTGCCAAGCTGTTTTTGCCCGACATGATCCCCGGGTCAGTTGTTGTTTTGACTAAAAAGTGATATATTATCACGCAATATGTCGTTACATCATGAATTTATACGTAATTAGCTTGTTTAGAGTAGTTGTTATATTGTGTATCAGTTATGGTGCACGTGGCGCTGCGGTCAGTTTGACTGTAAAAGTCAGTCAATTCGAAAATGTTCCTCATCGATAAAAAGAACGTGTTGTATTCGAATCTGTTAAGTAACAAACGAGGGAAGCAGAATATTTACGCCATTTTTACGCATCGTTTGCTTTAAAAGAGTCAACCACTGCATGTAATTAATGTAAGTATTGTATATATGATGATTAAACAAAGTTATATGCTTTGTTGTATACTGCATTTTGTATAATGCCTCATTTTTTTAGTGAAAATATTTGGCAAAAAATGCATGTTTTTTGCAGGTTTAATAAATATGTCTACGTGTACTGTCTGTGGTACACGTGGTCTGCGGATCAAGTTTAACGTGTACCACACATAGCACACGTGGCACGGAACATGTTAAAGAGTAACGCAAACGGTTTTGTTTTCACAGCGACTCAATATGAGAACCACGTGAGAACTCGGCATACGTCCACGCGGTAATCAAACTGCTGTCATAGTCTTTGAAGCCTATCCTCAGATACCGTAATGCCAACTTCTTCAATCCTATGCTTTAGTTCTACAAGAGTTTGTGGTAAAGCTGGCACATACACGTCATCTTGAATGAGCACTCGCAGAAAGCAATCGCAGAGAATTAGATCCGCACTTCTGGGAGGCCAGTGTTAAAAACCATTGTCATCATTCTCTGTTCGTCCAATCCAGCGTTAAGGTAGCTCGGATTACGAACTACGATGGTACGATTGAAACACAAGCATTGGCCATTAATCGATGTACAACCATTTCCTCTTTAATATGACATATGTGCGACATCTGTATAGTTACTGGTTGTTGTGTAATAAAATACGAAATGTGTTACCGGACTTTAGGGACACGGTGTGGTATTGAGGATTATCTTATTCAATCAAAATGTTTTCGTTAAAATATTTGTAAAAATAGCTTTGGTCGAAATGTTGATAAGAGAAATGACATTGGTGCTATTTGTTGCAAAATCCACAAATCCGTATCGCACCCCTGATGAATCATTTGTCGGAGAAAAGTCTTTTGGAAAGTGATATTGTATAAGGGGAAGAGGAGATCAATTAACCCTTTACAATCGTATTTATTTTCTACGCAAGGTCGCACCAACTCAGAATTAATTTCAGGTTTACTTCTGTCGCCATATTCTGAGCGTAAAATGAAGGAAAAATGAGTTTTTATATACTTTCTTAACCTAATACTTGTATGACATATAAATCGTTTATTTGGTATTTATTTTAAATAAAATTGGGAAAGGAAAATAAAGAAATAATCTATTATCAAAATTTTGATCAGAGTATATACATTTCAAAAATAGCATTTAAAAACTGTTTAAAAACGTATCAGATGGAATGTTTTATAGCTTTATTTATTGAAATTTGATCATTGAAATTCCTATCTCTGAAAATTTGGAAATTTTATCGTAAACTGTATTAAAGTGATTATCAAAAAAGAAGTAAAATATATTTATAACAATCTATTTTTACATCTATTTTTACGAACACTATTCGTTACACAAATTGCATACATACATGAATCGAGTGTTTTGAAAATAATTTTATTCATTTTTTTTTAAGTTTACATTTTTTATATGGCAAATATTATAACAAAATATATACAAAGTAGAATAGGAAATATAATAACGTATATGTAAACTAAAATACTTGTTTTACAATACATATGCGCACAGAAATATGTTTTTAAATACTTATATTTATTACAAATATTTTTTATTAAAAACAAAAGCTAATCAAATGTGCTTTGCTATTTACTACTACTTAAAAAGGAAAGTTGTGAAGTAACATGGAAATACAGAAATATAAGATAATTTCCAAATTCAATACTTAGCTTGAAACTCAAGCAAACTTCGAATGATATAAATCTTTTTCAGTAATTACATTTTGTACTCTTTCATAGTATGGTATCTTTTAAAACAAATTCCAGGATGTAGACCTGTTTTTCGTGCACGTGTTTCACAAAAAAAAATAAATTTGATATCCGCCACCTTCGACATTTCACTTCGAACAAACTAGGCAATCCTACTTTTTCCGTTTTCATTCTTCATATTATCCCTTTCCACTCGTTTTTCCTCCCTGCAGGGTAACCCCAGCTCGAAATTAATTTCAGGTTTATTATTGTCCCCATATTTGAGTATGACATAAAAGAAAAACCAGTTTCTATTTTTTTTTTTTTAATATAACCTTTATTTGGTATATATTTCAAATAAAATACCAACGTGAAAATAAAAAAAAACAGCGATTATGATAAAGTTTTTATCCGAGTGTATGAATTCCAGTTTTAAATCCTTCAAAAACGTATCAGATGAAATGTTATATGGCTTCACTTATTGGAATATATATATATGATTTCCGTTTCTGCACACTGTACGTGCACTTTAAAACAAATATTACGCTCAGGTCGAATCCAAAATCGATCGTGGATCTTTTTTCTCCATTATTCAAATAAATGACTTTCCTTTCAACTTTAAACACTAATTATAGGAAAAATAATGTCTATAACATGTATATAATATAATAAATTGCCATAATAAAAAAAAAGATCACGATACCTAGACAATATTCGCATTTTAAGTTTTTGGGATTATACCAGCGACATATGAGTGTAACGTCGAAATTGCTTGACGAATGTACAGCGATGTACAAGTGGATTGGGTTAAGAATAAAATCTTCGCACATGCACTTTTGGCCAAGTATTATATGTACCTACCTACACGACATACTTATAATTCAAATCGAAAATCAATCACAGATCTCTCTCCTTCAATTATTCATACTAATGATTTTCCTTTACATTTTAAACATTAATTAGAGAGGAGATAACGTCGATTATACGTATATAATATAATAATGGCTAGAATAAAAAAAAAAACGTTATATAGACAGTATTTGAATCTAAAGTTTTGGTAAGTCTACGGAGATATAGGAGGAACACGCAAATCGTTTGGTGACTCCACAGGGACGTACCAGTGGCAAGGGTTAACACTTCATAACCAATTAGATTAGTTGACGACCAAGGAGTGGATTTTCGATCTGCAATGAACCACGAATGTGAAAAAAGGAAGATTTGAAAGTAGACTTGAGACAAAGCATCGTACATGGAATATTACTCTGACGTGATCGGAATTTATAGAAAGTTAAGGTTCTTAAGAAAAAGGTCTTCTTCTGAAAATACATGTGATTAAAATGGAATGACCGATGAGCTAAAGCTTTAATATAGCTCGATGTGATAACAAACGTTTATCTATTATTGATCACATGTAATCATCATTGCCGTAGAAATCTGACCAATTGTAAGAAACACACGTATAAAGTCTGAGAATACCATATGAGTAGTACGATGTACATTTAAATAATGTAGTAGTTCATGAGCTGTTGTTATATAATAAATGGCACTGAAAACTCGTGATTTTTTATCGCATGTTTCTGCCCCGTCTTGGAAACTGGATTTCTCGCATGTTCAGAAAAGCAATTATGACAAATATTACAATTACAAAAATCTAAATTATAATATTTGCATATTTTCAGTATTTGCTTTAACTAATTACATGTATTTTCAATAGAATTAACTACCTCTCTATGGTTATAATTATAATTTTGCGTTATATATA